>LFZN01000272.1:0-61549 GCA_001578235.1 Pseudocercospora eumusae | reverse complement strand
CCGAGACCTACTAGTACGAAACGTACCCTTACCCTCTATAGCACCTCCCCTAATACCGAGACCTACTAGCGGGTACTAGTAGGAAACGCACCCTTACCCTCTATAGCACCTCCCCTAATACCGAGACCTACTAGCACGAAACGTACCCTTACCCTCTATAGCACCTCCCCTAATACCGAGACCTACTAGTACGAAACGTACCCTTACCCTCTATAGCACCTCCCCTAATACCGAGACCTACTAGCGGGTGCTAGTAGGAAACGTACCCTCACCCTCTATAGCACCTCCCCTAATACCGAGACCTACTAGCACGAAACGTACCCTTACCCTCTATAGTACCTCCCCTAATACCGAGACCTACTAGCGGGTGCTAGTAGGAAACGTACCCTTACCCTATAACCCTCTATAGCACCTCCCCTAACACCGAGACCTACTAGCGGGTACTAGCGTAATAAGCGAAGTACTAGACCGCCTACCGTACCTAGAGGCATGTCTAGCCTATCTTTAAAAAAAACACCTTTTTTCGTTTTCTTTTTCTTTTTCTTTTTCTTTTTCTTTTTCTTTTCCTTTTTCTTTTCCTTTTCCTTTTAATAAAAAGTAAAAAAAAAACTAATAAGAATTACCTTCCTAGTATTTCGGACTAGTATACGAGTATGTAAGTCCGTTCTAAGACCGGTAGTCTATTATAAATAGCGATTTCCGCGATTAATCGAAGTTCGTATCCCTAGAAGGTTAAAGCTATACGAATGCGCGCTTACGGTTAGAGGATACCTAAAAGCTGCGAATATATACTAGAGAAGTAGCCTCCTACGTATCGAGTCCCTAGGGTTCGTTACCGATAGAACCGATACACGGCCTTTACCGCGCCCTAAGATACTATACTAGCATTAATAACTATAATAGTTATGCCGGTAAACTTAATTAAGTAATAGCGGAGAGAAATCGATAAGCATGTTAAGGTCGGCGCCTTAAAGCTACTAGTTGTAGATAATAGAAAAGTAATACTTCTACTACTGGAATAGCTAATAACTTACGATATAGTTCTTTTTACCCGTAATAGATTTAATTTTAAGGATTAAGACGGATAAGATAGCGGGGATAGTAGTACTCTTAAGAGGCTTTACTTAAAACGTTTAATCGTTAACGAGGGATACTTCTTCTCTAATAAATATATAAGTTCTACGATTCGTATCGCTAATAATCTAAGTAAAAATCGTATATATCGCTCTTACCGTTAAGTAAGGTTATACTTCTATAGTATCTATATAACGTCTTTAGGAAGTAACGTAATAATCCGCGCCTTATATAGACCTTCTTTTATTATAGTACTTCTATATCTACTAACCCCGTAGTAGCGGCTAGCTATATAAGATAGCGATAGTAGCTCGCGATAGTAGCTCGCGATAGTAGCTCGCGATAGTAGCTCGCGATAATAGCTCGCGATAGTAGCTCGCGATAGTAGCTCGCGATAGTAGCTTTAGCTAGCTATATCGGCTAGCTATATTAGCTTACGACATTAGCTAGCGACATCGGCTAGCGATATTAGCTAGCGACATTAGCTAGCGATATCGGCTAGCGATATCGGCTAGCTATATCCGCTAGCTATATCCGCTAGCTATATCCGCTAGCTATATCCGCTAGCGATATCGGCTAGCTATATTTCGCGCCTCGCGTAAGATAAACGCTTTATATTCTCGCCGGCTTACATCGGCTAGCTATATCGGCTAGCTACATTTCGCGCCTTACGTAAGATAACTACTTTATATTCTCGCCGGCTTTATATTAACGTATGTTTATCCCTCTTACGCTCTTACCTACGGCTAACGCTATTACTAGGACGTTACCTTACGTTATACTCTCTACGTTACCTAGTAATAGTTTTCGGCTTTCGTAATAAATAATAATATTAGCGGCCGCCCTCTTATTAATAACGAAACTCCTTATACGTTACTTTATTATCGCCTTTATATCTACTTCTACGAAAGTACTACTAATAGTAGGTAGTAACGAAGACGCCGATTACGAAAGTAATATAGATGCCCCTTACGAATCTTATAAAGATTCCGTTACTCCTAGCGGTACCCTTAGTAAGCTTAAAACGTGCCCTTCTAATACATTTAGCTATACTAATTCTTCTCTAGCGCCTAGTCGCTTCTAAGGCTCTATAAGAGGTAAGAGGTTTAGGGAGTAATCCCTCGTAAAGATTATATTAGCCGTAGAGGAGATACTAGCCGTAAGGAAGATAATAGCCGGGAAGAAGTTACTAGCTAGTATAAAGATAATAGCCGGGAAGAAGTTACTAGCTAGTATAAAGATAACCGCCTATAAGAAACCTAGTAGTAAGAAGGTCTCCTACGCGTCGAAGATAGTAAAAGCTACGTAGAATAAGAAGACGATTCGGTCTAAGCCCGGAGGTAGGTCTACTAATTATAGCTACTAATGTAGCTACCTCTTACTAACTTTTTCTAGCGCTTACTCTCCGAGAGATCCGGAAATACTAGAAGAGTAGCGAACTCTTAATCCTAAAGCTACCGTTCTAGCGTCTTATTCGCGAAGTCGCTCTAAACTTTAAGGCGGATTTACGCTTCTAGAAGTCTACTATCGAAGCTCTCTAAGAGACTACTAAGGCCTATTTAGTATCGCTATTCGAAGGTATAAACGTCTAATAACCTATCTATTCCTAGCTAATATATAATCTAGATACTAACCTTTACGCTATCTACGTATCGCGCGTTATAATTTAGAAAAAGGACATAGTTCTAGCTAAGCGTCTTCGCCGAGACTTCGTATAGGCTATACTACGTAGTTAGTAGCGTAGTAATACTTATAGATTACCGTCTACTATACGAGAATAAAGGCATAAGTATTACGGTTATAAGATACCGCCTAGTTCCTATCCCTATTCTATTTCTTCTATTTCCCCGCTAAGAAACCGTCGAGGTACTCGGGTTTGCCCCGCTAAGAAACCGACCGGCGGTCGGTTTCTTAGCGGGGTAAACCGTTTAGTCGGGTTAGGTTAGGTTTTCCAACCTAACCTAACCCAACCTAACCCAACGGGGGGTCTAATTCAGGTTAGGAATTATACTACTTAACCAACCGCCTAATTGATTTTATTGACGATAAGATCTTACATTCAATATGCAGTGTATGTGATCCGCACTCTAGTTAATATATCAATTAATATTTCATTTAATCCACGCTAAAAGCTCGCTGCACCATACTAATATCTTGGCAGAGTGGCACGTGCGAATGTAACGACTTAGCCGTAGAATAATCACCTCTAGGACCAGAGTCGGGGCTTGGTGTTTCTTAGTTTTGGTTGGTCAAATAACATCAACAGGCCACCGCCCGAGCTTGTCATAGAACTACTCCCCTTGCAGTCGGAAGCAGCGGGCCGGACTCACTTATTCAGCTATTCACCTTGGACATCATTCGAGAGTCGTCTCTTCTAGCCTGCAGCTTCCCATCACTCCACGTTGGCCGACTCGAAACTCGACGCCCTAGGGCCGTAGCAGGCGTTCTGGTGACTATATCTTCTGCTAGAGTTCCAGCTTGCTTCGCTATAACACACCTGAATGGCGCAAGAAGCATCAGAACGGGCCTGTGACAGGTGCAGAGAACGCCGCGTGAAGGTAAGGGATTGCCATATCAATATCCAGTGTGCTCACCGTTCCTTGCAGTGCGATAAACGCCAGCCAACATGTCTCCGGTGCGAGAAGCTGGGCAAGCCTTGCCCTGGCTACGACAAGAAACGGAAATTCGTAGATGAAGGGATCACCTTACGCAAGAAGTATCAAAGCTCCAGTGACCATGCTTCCAGCAGTGAACAGCTCGTGGTACCAGTGCGTTTCCGAGAATCTCCACATCTGAGGCGAACATCCAGCGTTGACCACTTTGTAGCACCGAGACGTCAGCGCTCAAGCCGGTGTAGCACCAAGCACGAGTTCACCAGCAGTCAACTCCACGAGCCAAAATGCTACAAGCAGCTCCGCAACACTGCCACCAACCAAGTTCGCGGGCATTGACAATAACCTGTTGGCACAACGGGCTGCATCTGCCAGCACTCCATCCCATGGATTACCCACTGTGTCACTAGATCCTATGACCGAAGCAATGCTATTGGCAGATACGCCTGCGCAGATTCCTCTCACAGACACAGATCCCATGCTCGATGAGATGTGGAAGACTCAGACCTTCGATCCCGAATTCTTCGACCTGCAGCCAGATGCTTATTACTCCGCCGCGGGCAACACCTGTGGATTCTTACCAAACGTACCAGAAATCGTAGATGAAGTCGACCAGAGCGATATCTTACTGAGCAATTCTGTTTCCGGCACGCCCCTATCAACGGGCATAATATCGGGCTCCTATTCCGATAGCTAGTATGTCCTCCTTGGCTACATTCTGTGTGCCGATACTGACCTGGTCCGAAATAGTAACCTGTGGGCTCCCGAGTCACAGCTCACGACCAGTGCTCTGATAACACATGAACGCGACCATGAGATGGCTTACCTTATCCGACATTTTACAGAATCGATAGGTCCTTGGTAGAGCATGACGATTGAAAAGCCGGCGGCCTTTGCTGACCTCATTCCAGGATGGACTTGTTTGATAGAGACAAGCACTTTACTCATTTAGTTCCCCTCAAAGCACTTCGAGATGCGTTGCTTCGCAATGCTATTGCCGCTGTCGCAGCGAAGCAACTTGGACGTACTAAAGGCACCAAACCCTTCACTTACCAACAGTCACAGAAACCATCAGCAATGGAAGTGCTGGAAGACAGCAATGTTGATTGGTTCTACAAGGCCGCAAATTATTACGACAAAGCCATAGCCTTTTCACGTCAGTATCTCCAAGCCGTATCAGGCGGTCTGAGCAATCCACCTAGTCCAGACCCCCAGATGGCGGCATCAATGGCCAACTCGGATGACTTAATCGTGGCTGTGTCCATCTTCTCGCTGTACGAATCCTTGGACAACCTTGACACCGGATGGCTTCAACATCTGGCAGGTCTGAAATCTCTTCTGAAGGCTATGAGCCCTTCGCAGCAGATGGAGAACCAGGTCTCACCTTCGCTTACAGTGGGACGACTTGCCTCCTTCTGGAATTTCGCAAGGGCAGACTATCAAGCTGCATACCTCAATCGGCAGACCACGCTTCTCGACACTGATGACATGGCGCTTTGGAATAGCTGTGGGCTGGAAGTCCAGCAAGACGGATCCCTGTATAACTCACCTGAACATATCAAAGACGATCCGAGGCACTGTCGTGTGCTTGCAGAGCTGGTGGCACACACCCTCCTCTGGATAGTACTCCGCGTTATGAATTACCTCGCCAGTGACGAGAACTCGACGGCGAGACAAAGCCAATGGGAACAGCTCTCCCGACAGCTCGACCACTGGTATGGCAATTTACCGGCCACCTTCCAGCCTGTTGCGCAGATCCGGCATCCGGCATCTGGTCGGACATCGCGCTCGCAATTAACAGAGGCATTCTTCAGCATAGATGTGTGTGCTGCTTCCATGCAGCTGTACCACTTTGCGCGTATACTGCTACTCCTGCATCGTCCCATCAACGTGGAAAGAAGCGCGTTTAGAAATAGGCTCAAGGCATATCGAGAGGTATCCACTGAGGCGATTCGGCACGCCCACGAGATCGTCGGGATTGCTCTAGGTCGTCCTCAGCCTGCGATTCGTGTTGAAATGCTGCTTCCTCTTTCCACGGCCGGTGCGTGTCTGGAGGAGAACGATGAACGAAAGGTGGTACTGGAACTCCTCCGAGCCATTGAAAAGGATACTGGATGTGCCACTGGACTTCGATGCCAGGAATTGATTCAGGAATGGGGCTGGACTGCTGAACCAGAAGGCATAGCATGATAAGCTTTCCACAGCAATAATCTCCTGCTGGTGGAAGTCTGAGGCCCTCCAGCATGATTCAAGCGTGAGCGGACATGACGCCTTCCCGACGGCATCGTGTTTTTAAGGATTCGGCATCTCGAGTCTGGACCCCACACTTGCACGCGATGCAAACTTGCCGTCAGCCACCCGCCTCGGCTGGTCTGCTCACTGGCGGGCCCTTTGTTGGCGCTAGCAGATGTTTGCAGAAGGCTGGATGAGACAACGACAGCGTATCCGATGTAAGACACTCACTACTACTCGCCGTCTGCAGTAGTGCTGCATGACGGTTGCGTGTTGTATAAACGAGAGTCACAGCACGGCGCAGGACCGAGTGATGGTGGCGTATTGGATGACATTCATGTGAGAAAGCCATCTCAGCCTACATGTACACGGCACGAGGAGCTCACCGCAGCTCAAATGGGCCTATGGCTATGGGACATGATAGCTCTGCTCAATTCTCGCGCGAGAAGCGGTCGGCATCAATGTTCACATTGCAATGCAGCTGTCTTCAATGCTATTGCATTCTAGACTTCGCTAGGCCTGTTTACTTCAATTAACTTGCTTCACCTGCATTGGCCTGGTATAGCCCAAAAGAGTTCATCTTGTCAGCTGCTTTCTCTGCAAGACCCTTGACGCTGAGAATCCTGTATGGCCACCCATCTTTAATGATATATGTCTGCGCGGGACTCAGCATCGACAATGACTTTTCTGGTCTAAGGAGCGAACGAAGCTATTACGAATGAAACGCACCAATCATTCCTCCACTCGAAACAACAGTGTCGCACCCTCAACAAATATTATCACACTCCAAGAGTGCTCATCCTACTACCATCACTTCTTGCATCGTTTCAAACACTTCTTCGAAGCATCAACGAGCGCCGGAGGCAGCAAGGGATAGTACTGCTCAATATCCCCAACGTCCGCCTCTTGCATCCCTGTATTCAAATTGTCACCACCCGCAACCTGCTGCAACACTGGTGCAATCCCCGGGTCGTCGGAACCAAATGCAGCAACCACTGTCGCCGGCTCGCACTTCTCTGAGTCGTTGATCTGCCAATGAATGGCTCCCTGAGGGAAAAGTGTGCCCTGGAATTTACTCAGGATGCCATTGAGAGTACCAATAGGCTTCGCATCATCGGATGGATTTATCGCAGTCTCGTATGTGGCACCGAACCCCACTTCACCCTCAATGACGGCGAAGAGCTCATTGGCACGTGGATGAAAGTGCGGGAAAAAGATGCCACAAACCCCGAGCGTGGAGAACGAGAAGCTTATGTCGGTATCGAGAAGGATGGGAAAATTATTCACGTATGCCTCCAATGACTATCAGCGTTGCTCTTTGACATGAAAGCAGTTTGCAACTCACCCTGGAGACCTCACCTCCCTCAGCACCAGGCACCGGGTAACGTGCGTTGAAGTCGAATACTGTGGCCTGGGTGACATTACGGCCATCCAGAATGTCGTGGTATTCGTCGAGCTTAGCGCCGTCCGTCTTAAGCTTGGCAATCAAGGCCTGATCGTCGTCCGAAGCCTGAGCGCGTTTCATGGGACTTGCTGATGCAAGAAGTGCACCCTGTGCGACTATTGCCCATAGCATCTTCATGGTCATGCTGTACTCGTGGAGCTTCCTCTCTGGATTCCGTAGGAAGTGTGGATGAAACTGTGCCAAATCTTGACTGGAAAGGGGATGATGGCGAAGGCAAAAGGGCAGAAGACAATGCCCTCTATATACTCCATGGCGACCAACGACGAAGGGTTCTCGACCCAGTCACAAGATGAGAACTTTCGCGGAGCTCGGTAGGCCGCGAGGCTGAAGGAATGTCGACGTCTCGGCGTCGATGCGCACGTGTGAGGCTGAACGTAAACGCAAACGGGAACGCGAACGACAATGATCATGATTGGCTAAGATTTGGGTACGTCTTTCATGCTGACTTTGCTGCTTCCATGTTTGGACGCATTGTTAATACTTCGGAGTGAACGGTGATGACTATGCAGTCTCAGCGGTCAGCAGGAATTCCAATTGATGACACTGAACAACACATCCCAAGTAGTGGTTGCCTACACTCACAGAACTTCACGAAGTCGGATGCGCAGGCGCCTGGAAATGCAAATCAGTGTCGAACCGGCCGCATGCATCACCGCACCGATCCTCGCAGCATCATGGCTCTTACTCAGCTACGCGAGTTCGCTATAAAACGTTCGGTCGACTTCTCGTGAGGCTACACTTCTTTCCATCCCCTCAACAACGAAGCAACTATGCAACTCCAACTTCCCGCACTGGTGGTAGCATTGACGCTGCAAAGTCAGCTGTGCTTTGCGCAGCCAACGAGAACACCCGACTCGCCTGTTAGCGAGGACGACTTCAGAAGTGCGATTGTCAACATCAAAAATGCGACCTGGCATTTGCCGCGAAGTGGACCGGCCAAGTGTGTCTCCGGAATTGTGGAAGTCACTGCTGCAACAACGAAGAATCTGGCATTCGACTATGAGCTCCCAAAGAATCAATCGCAGGTCGCTGAATTGGCTGTGGATTTCCTCACCGCAAGCTCGGGCTTTCCAGAGGCACTTGTTACAGGCATGCAGAAAGCTGGAGGTACATTCAGTATTGGCTCAACTCTGTGTCTTCCGAAGAACAACACGAAGCCTTCGACCGTCCAGATTCTGACGCATGGTTTTGGTTTCGATCGTTTTTACTGGGTGAGAGGGCTTGCTATGTGGCCATGTCGGCATGAGACTGACTGTTGACAGGACTTCGCTCCAGGGTACAGCTGGGTGGATATTGCCGCACAGCACGGTTTTGCGACGTGAGCCGCTCCATAGAGTACACGCTACAGCATCAACAGCTAAAACTCGCGCAGCTTCTACTACGACCGCCTCGGCGTCGGCGAGTCGGATACACCAGATGCTCTGAACATTGTGCAAGCGCCGCTCCAGGTTGAGATCGCACACCAACTCATCGAAATGCTCAGATCCGGGCACTTCGGGGTTGGATTTCCTGAAGTCGTAGGCGTTGGGCACTCGTTCGGCAGTGGTATAACGCAGGGCATTACAGCACAATACCCACAAGACCTCAACGGGACAATACTGACCGGCTTCTCCCTGAACTCAACTGGACAGAACTCTTTCCTCGCGAGTCTCAACCTAGAAATAGCGTCAGCCAACGCACCTTATCGATTCGCATCAACCCCACCAGGTTACCTGGTATCTTCGACCGCAATATCTCAGCAAATCGCTTTCTTCAAAGCTCCTGGATTTGACCCAGACATCCTCAACTTGGTCGAAGCCACCAAGGCTACAGGCACTCTCGGAGAATTCTTCAGTCTAGGAGGCATCGTTGCGCCTGCCACTGAGTACGACGGACCTGTTGCGGTCATTAATGGTGTCAATGATCTACCTTTCTGCTCCGGCGATTGCAACTATCCTACGGATCTTGCCAAGGCGCTGCTACCAGCATTATATCCTGCTTCCAACAAGACAGACACATACCTCGCTCCAGATGCCGGACATGGCTTGAATCAACATTATTCCGCGGGAAGGGCATTTGAGTTCGCTCAGAGCTTTTTGGAGAAGGTGTTGTAGGATTAGGAACATTTTGCGGGGCTGTCTTTGATGAGATTGGCTCAGGGGGTTGTGGAGTGCCATTTTCGAAAGAGAAGAAGTACGAAAAAGAAGTGTTAGATTGAAAATTAGTATGTTCAAATTTTTATTTGTCCTTGATGAATTGATGTGTCGTAGACCCTAGTATTAATGCCAAGAGATGTAGTATATAATCACACACAATGGATCCAGCAGACAACGCTGAAGCCTACATCCAGCTCTAAGTTAGCATCTATGGTCTAATGTTCGTGAGCTCCGGTACGCTAGATTGTATCCTTTGCTAACGTGTTGCAGGGTTAGGATTGCCGCCTTCCAGGTCACGTGATAGCGGCAGGTTCGGGGTAAGCAATGTTCTTCAGTTCTCTCCCAGCCTTGAGACTAAGATTCGAACTAGTTCAATTCCCGATGGATGCATTTCTTTTTGTCTTTGTACTGCCCATAAATGTTTTGGATACTCGCAGTTCCAGAAAGCTCAGAGTTCGAGCACAGTATGTGGTTAGTGTCTGTTAACCTCCAAGTTGAGAACATGAATATTTTGTTTCAGAAGTTTCTAGTTCTAACGCAGTTCAGCGAAGAAAAGAAGAGTTGAAATCATATCTGAAGTCATCGGGAAGCGTTCATTCAATTTGATCTATAGTGGGGGTATCAAGTGAAAGGGAATCATGGAAGCGGACAGCGTGCTCTGCATGGACTCTACTTTGCAGAGCTCTTCGCTCTGCTCGTGAATCTCGCAGGGCCTAGACCTGACCGAATCTCATCGAGCTGAGCCATGCCAGTCATGGGACCTCCTCGCTTGACTCGTTGCTTGTGCTTTCCGGATGTACTGTAGGAGCCCAAGAAGTCATCCATGATGCCATTGAAGTCACTTCGCACCAGCTTGGGTGCCTCTTCGTCATCAGCGCGCGAGTAAGTCGACACGCCAGATGCCCGGCTCATGCCTGACATGGCGCTGTATTTGCTAGTCTTCGAAGCTTTGGACAGACCTGTCATGCCTGAGGCCAAGGAGCCCACGTCAGCGTTGTACTCGTCCTCTTCCTCTTCAGGAAATTCTGCTAAGCTGTATGCAGCCTCCATCTTGTCGAAGCGATCGTCGAGAGTAGTGAGCGGATCTGTTCGGGCGAGTGAAGAGGATGTCATGGAATAGTTGGTGGTGGACGTCTTGGCGCCTTTTCGCTTCTTCTTGCGACCTGCTGCCAGAGAAGACAGCGCAGCAGAAGACTCCAGCATTGATGAAACGGCAGGCATACCTGATCGCTCAATGTTGTCATTCTTTTCGGCTTTTTTGAATTTCTTGAACTCGTCGAGCCAGTCGCCCCCTGTTGGGTCTGCCGTGGGTACAGCATGGGGGTCTTCAGGAGGAGGAGCCTCTTCGCCTTCTGGCAGATGGAGCTGCGGTGGCATTTCGCGAGGTGAAGCCGGTGCCTTGATTGTGTCATCGCTCTCCCAGCCATCGTCCTCGTCACCGAAAAGGTCTTGCTCTCCCAATCGCTCCCACTCGTCGCGCTCGACTTCATATCCGTCTTTTGTGAGCTCGCCAAAGATGTCCTCCTCATCGTCCACATATTCTTCATCATCAAGCGCTTCCAGAACTTCCCGCAGCCGGGGATCCATATCTGGCTGAAATCCGGCAATTTCGTCTGGCACATCTTGCTGGTCTTGGTATGACCGCTTGGTCACAAATTCGCTAGGCAGTACTTCTTCTGGGAGCAGACTTCTCGCCACGCTAGAAGTCATGCTGCTCTGTCCCACACTGCGTCCATCGTCGAGATCCATATTCCGCAGAGCATCTTCGAGTCTCTGTTTACCCTTGCCCTTCTCTGGTCCCGCTGGCTTTGCCTCTACCCAAGTCACTGCGCCTTCTCCGCTTCCAAGATCGCGCATATGCTGCATGTAGTCATACTGGGTGTCATCGAAGAAGACTCCATGCTCCGCTGCCTCTCCCTCGTTCTTCCTCACTGCCAAGCCAAACTCTTCTTCGAGGTCACCTCTCTCTTTGGTCTTCTTGCTTCGGTAAGAAGAGTATACGGAGCCTGTGGAGGAATATGCGTAGTCATCTTCTGTCGCCCTTCGAGGCTTCTCGACTTCTGCAAAAACCATCGAAGGCGCATTTTCGTCGTGTATGAGGGGATCATTTTGGGCGCGATGGACGAGCTGGAAATGGGTGGCATTCTTCTTGTCAATAAACTTGCGGCGAGGCATCTTGGGCGACGTTTGGTGTTTAGTTGTGCTGTCTACGCAATTGTTCGTGTCTAGACAATTTTCGCCAACACCGTGCACTTTCGCGAGTCGGGACTGTCCATCAAAGTTGCCCACCAAAATTGTTTGGAACTACAGTAAGTAATGCCCGGCGCCAAGATTTCATCATCTTGATCCCTGCATTCGATAAGGCTGATTACAGAGCCGATCTTCTTTGCAAGAAACGCTTGCTTCCTTCGTCCTCTTACTCCTGACTCACGACCGCCACGATGGTGTTGGCAAAGAGCAAGAATGCCGTCGGGCTGGGCAACAGCCTGATGAACGACCGCTTCGGCAAGGGCAAGTCGAATATGCATCGTGGAAATGCGCCACAAGGAGGAATCAAGCGTAAAGATCAGTTCGGCAATGAGTATATCACGAACAACAAGGAGGAAGCAGCATGGGTCAAGATGCGCTCTGTCACGGAGCAAGGCGCGCTGGACGAGTTCTTGAGCACAGCAGAGTTGGCAGGAACAGATTTTACGGCAGAAAAGATGAACAATGTCAAAATCATACACATGGACCAGAAGAACCCATACCTGCTCAGCAAGGAGGAAGAACGTGGTGTGGTGCGGAAGCAGAATGCGAAGCGGAAGCGACTCACTGTGCCAAGACGCCCGCCATGGACGACAGACATGGATGCGCGAGACCTCGACGAGCGAGAGCGGGAAGCACTTCTTCAGTGGCGGCGAGGACTGGCCGAGCTGGAGGAAGTTGACGATCTCCTCATGACTCCATTTGAGCGTAATCTTGAAGTCTGGAGGCAATTATGGCGAGTCATCGAGCGCTCAGATCTGGTTGTGCAGATCGTGGACGCAAGAAATCCTCTGTTGTACCGCTGCGAAGACCTTGAATACTATGTGAAAGAGCTAGATGGTGGCAAAAAGAAGAATTTGCTTCTTGTAAACAAAGCAGACATGATGACACTCGAGCAGAGAAAAGCATGGGCAGAATGGTTCACAGAGCGAGGTATTGCCTTCAGATTCTTCTCGGCAGAGCTGGCCAAGGAGATGAACGAAGCAAGGGCGGAAGCGGCAGGTGCTGCGAAGAATCCGTTCGATCAGCTTGACGACGAAGCCAAGGATGATGAAGATGAAGAAGATGAGGAGACTGGGACTGAGAGCTTAGACGACGACAGCATCGAAGAGGAGATTAATACTGATGCTGATATCGACAAGCTCGCCGCAGAAGCCCAGAAGATCCGTGTGCAAGACAAAAAAGAAGATGAAGAGGAGTGGGCAGACGAGGAAGAAGTGGACGAACCATATCCAGTTCCTGAGCCACCGCAAGAAGAGATGAGCATAGACGAGAAATGCCGAATCTTGACGACAGATGACCTTGAAGCTTTATTCTTGCAGCACTCGCCTGCAGCTCCTGAAGGAAACCCAGACGAGGATACTACACAGCGAAAGACACAAATAGGACTTGTCGGTTACCCCAACGTCGGTAAATCCTCTACCATCAATGCGCTACTTGGTGCAAAGAAGGTTTCAGTGTCAGCAACACCAGGAAAGACGAAGCACTTCCAGACCATACATCTCTCACCACGAGTCATTCTCTGCGATTGTCCTGGTCTCGTCTTCCCCAACTTCGCCAACACAAAAGCTGAGCTTGTCCTTGCTGGTGTGCTGCCGATCGATCAGCTGCGTGAATACACAGGTCCCGCAGCATTGGTAGCACAGCGAATACCAAAGCATTTCCTCGAAGCACTATACGGCATGAAGATCATCACACGACCCCTTGAGGAAGGTGGTACTGGCATGCCGACTGGTGAAGAAGTGCTGCGATCATATGCAAGAGCACGAGGCTTTTCCACGCAAGGTCTCGGACAGCCCGACGAAGCACGAGCAGCACGGCACGTACTCAAAGACTACGTCAAAGGCAAGCTTCTCTACTGTCATCCACCACCGGTCACCCCACCAGTCGACGGCAAACACTTCAACCGAGAACTCTACGATCTCGCCCACCTTCCACAAAAGCGCCGAGCCCACCTCGCAGCATCAGATATCACTTCCCTAGCAGGTACTGAAGACGCCTCGCTTATGGATGCCGAAAGCGACATCATCGCCCTCCCACAAGCACAAGGTCGCAAAGGTCAAAGTCTCGACAAAGCCTTCTTCGCAACGGGACAAGGTTCAGGCACAGTCAACCGACCTTTCCACTACAAATACTCGGAACAAGGCAAAGAAATGTCAGGCAGAAAGCTCAAGATGATGACTGCATTAGAGAACAACATCGACCCCAGTGAAGTGAGGCTAGGGAGCAAAAAGCATGGAAAAGCGAATAAGAGGGCTCAGAAAAAAGTTCGAGCGCCAGGTATGAGTGCTTATGATGACTAGATATCCATTGCCTTCTCACGATCGAAGTCGGTCAAAGGCTGTATATATCCTACCCATTGTCATCGTGTCCTCCAGCATTCGCAACCGAAACATCCTGTTGACGCACAAGATTCGACGTATTCCGATAAACACCTATTCGGGAAATCTATGAGATATCTGCAAGCAGCAAGGCGAGCAGTACCAACGATCCACGCTTCGAAAAACTCTACACCCGCCAAGCTCACGCTTTGTCTCTTCGCTTATGTTCCACAATGCCGTCCGAACGCGATGTCAGTCCTGTTCAGACTAATCACTGGCGCCGCCGAGTCCCAATATCCGTGTGTCTGTGCGTTCACAAGGCCTGCCTCGGCAGTGGTAGATGAATAAGGAAAGGCGTGTTTAGGGGCTCAGACAAGGCCCGTGCTTTAAGGCTTGCTACTCGGTAGGTTTACTTATAGTACGAGTCATATGCCTAGAAGCTACGTTTTACGTGCGTCTATCTAACTAGCGTGTCGTATATATAAGGATGTAGGTGGGTAGGTAAATAAATAAGTAAATAATGAATACACCGGTTCTCGGTGCCTTAGGCCTATGAAAGGGCGTACGAATATAAGATAAAGTTACCCTAGAGGGCTAGAGAGGTGTACGCCCCTATGCGTATAGACCCTCCTATCTATACGTTTACAAGGCCTACCTCGGTAGTAGTAGATAAATGAGGAAAGGCGTGTTTAGGGGCTTAGACAAGGCCCGTGCTTTAAGGCTTACTACTCGGTAGGTTCACTCATAGTACGAGTTACATACCTAAGCGTAGCGAGCCGCTAAACGTATAGGGTAGGGAAGTAAATAAGAACGTCCTAGGCCTAGCGTCGTATATACCTTACAGCCTTATTACCTTACTACCTTATCGTTATCGTATTAGATACTTATATTAGCGCCTTTTACTAGAAAGTGTCTTAATCGGCTTAATTTAGACTACTAAGTTGCCCGTTAGAAAGCGCTTATTTAGCTTAAACCTCTACTCCGGCGATGTGCTAAAGTAGAGCTTAAACGAGTCCGACTTCTAGCGGCCGAGTAGTTATATCTCGTAGTCGGTAAGGCCGCTATCTACTACGTATTATACGGCTCTACTACGGAGTAAATGTCTAGCGTATAGTAAGTCGTCGACATTATTATCTCGAAGCCGTTATTTTAGCTACTTAATAAAGCGATCTCTCGTAAAAGCGCTTAACCTGCCCTAGAAGCTAAATAGCGGCGCTAATAGTAATGTAGGGTAATTTATTAGTAGGGTCTTCATATATACTACCGGGCAAGTTAATAAGCCTATTACCGCAATGTAGATGTTAACGCCTTAGTAGTCGAGGTCTATCTTTAAGCGTTTAAGTCGTAGGATTATATAATCGTCTACTAAGCGTACGTCGTTTCGTATTACGTTCCTTACCTACTATGCCGGCGAGTCGGTATTATCTCTTACCTTATACGTTATCTCGCTAATTCTTAAGAAGCCTACGAACGCGAGTATTACCGCGGCGTTTAAGTTAGTGTCGTCTAGGTTGTCGCGCTTACTAATAACCTTCTCGAGTAGGTTAGGAGATACCGGAAGTCGTTTTCGCCGAGGCCTAGCATTAATAGACTTCGCGCCTTTTAGGAGCTATTTTACGTAGTCGCTATCGAAGACTTATAGCGCTTCGTAGCCTAAATTAACGTAGTAGGCCCTTATCGCGGCGAGGTTCTATACGATTATCTCGCCTTTAATCGTGCGTAGAAATAGGTCTAACGTATATAGGGCGCGGTTAACGATGTATTAATGAAGGAGTTTAGCGCGCGGTAGAAACGCTCGCTTATGCGCTTATCTATAGAAATCGATATAGAGTTACTACTATTTAACTACCGATTTATAGGTCGCTCTCGTAGAAGGTTTTAGGGCGTACTATAATAACGTTACGTAGCTAATCGACGGTACGTTAATCTTATTTAGCTAGTCGCTTAGCGGTTAGTCGATGTCTACTAATAAGGGCATAGGTTAGTAATAGTATTAATATTAAAGCGAGATAGAGCGTTAGTAAGTTCGTTATTACTACTAGATAACTACGTAGACTCGACCCTAATACTAGCCTCGATGGATAGTAGGAGCGTATCTCGTAGCGGATAATTAGCGTCGCCGTGGATACGTTGTTTAGCGAGACCTACATAGTAGACCGTATTATCGGTGTAAACCGTTACCCTATAGTTCTTCTACGAGCCTAACCATTATTTAAAAGCTAGGTAGATTACTATTATCTCCGCGATATTAATGTAACATTCTTTATCGCGAGGTAGGTAGAAGAATTATAAGCCGTAGATAGTATTAACGTTACTCCGCTAGTCGCCGTCGGTACCGTCGTACTAGAAAGCGGCTAATCTAGCATTTAAGGCGTCCGTAAAAAGCTAGACCTAGCGAAGGGAAGGTTCTAATATTATACGCCGTCCGGTTATTAGGTTAAGTACCTATATCTACTACTCGAGATCGCTCCGTACGCTTACATATATGTGTTGTTTATAGCGTTATCTATACGTAGCGATAAGCCGGAAGAGGTTAACGTTAAAGGCTCTACTAACGTTAATAACGTTAGCTACCTACGATAATCGGCCTACTAGTTATCTTACGCCTTCGTAGGATAACTAACCTCGGCGGAGTATGTCGACAATATTATTTAGTAGGCGCTTTCTTTTATCTTCTAAGAGCTATAATATTATTAAGTCCGTATTTATTAATATGCCGAGGACCTCTACTAACGTGCCCTATACGTCCTTCTTATCGTTCCGCGGAATGCTAAGTAGCGCTATTAAATCCTACTAGGCATAGTAGATTAGAGGTACTAAGCCCTCGTTATCGAGCTTTATAATTACGAAGATAAAGTCGTCTAAGTAGTAGTATAGCTACTATCCGCCGAGGGCCCTCTCTAGCATCTAGTAAAGTGCCTTAGCGAAGAGGTTAAATAGTACTAGTATAGTGCGGAGACTAAATAGTAAATAGTTCTTACTATAGTATTATCCTACCTATTCGAATACGAGGAACTTCCTTTATTCTTAGTAGATAGGTATATTTCTAAACGCATCCTTTACGTCTTTCTTTATAATAATTACGCCTCTTCCGCATTCGACAATGCGCTCGATAATATGTTTAAATCTAGCGTAGATAATGTTGCCGTACGTACGTAGAATATAGTCGTTTACGGATGTTCCGTTACGTAGGTAGGATAGGTCGTAGATTCTTCGGAAACCGCTATCGTGTTTCGGAACTAGACCGAGGGGTAAGCTAGTTACTTATTAACCTAAAACGCACGTAATCTTACCCGTATTTAGGTCGTTACGTATCTTATCGTCTATGTCGTTATTTAGGAATGCTAAACGGTAGTTCTTCGTCGTTCTTACTAGAGGTAACCCTTCGAGTCTAATCGAAATACCGTATCTTAGTACGTAGTCTATAACTTCCGGTAGCTATCGGTAAGGGTATTCTCGTAGTAAGTGTTTCTACGCCGCGCGTTTAAATGGTAAGGGATTATCCGTAAGCGGCTTAGTATTAGCGCACGCGTTGAAGGGTAGTAGTATATTCGGGCGGCATCCATTATGTTCAATTTAATGCCTTATTACCTTATCGTTATCGTATTAAGCACTTTTACTAGCGCCGTTACTAGAAAGTAGCTTAATCGACTCGGACCGTTATAGTTAGGCCGACTAGACTACGGCTTTAGCGGTATAGTGCTTAGATCTATAGTCGCTAGTAATGTAGTTACTATACTTATGCGCTACCTTATAAGGGTAGAGGCCTTCTACGTAGCCTCCGTTGTTCTAGTTACGGCATAGGTTAAACCTATCTTTAACTCGATAGGAATGTTTAGCCTCCGAGAGGTTATGTTTATAGCTAGCCCTAGCGGACTTGTTAGCGCTACTACCGCTATTACTAGCATTATTTACTATAAGGCTATACACGTTATCTATTAAGTACGATAGGTTATATATTATTAGCTAGGCTTCCGGCTTCGTAACACCTCTTAACTTAATGCGAGCGAGTAACTCTAGTACGAAGTTACGCATAATCGGGTCCTATCTATAGCCCTATGCTAGCAACTTGTATACTAAGGCCTAGTATCTAAGCATAGTAGTAAGTAAGCTAGGCGTGCTATTATAGATAATAGATGCTATCCGGACGTAATTGGACTAGCCTTCGGCCTAAATGTAGACTATTTTATAGTCCGTAATCTTACCCGTTACAGGCTTTAGTTTCTCGTTCTTAAGGAGGCGTTTAAGGGCCGTAACATCGTCGTCGTCGTCGTCGGCGTTAGAGCCGGTGTACGTGCTAGCTCTTATCTTTACTAAGTCGTAGAAGTTAAATAACTGTTTATATATCTAAATAATATACTTCGTTTGTATGCTAGTAGGGTTACCTGTATATCAGCAACTCGCAGGGGTTGCACGGGCCACCCGAGTTGCTAGCAACTACGGGCGGGTCCTCCCGAGTTGCTAGAAACTAGACCCTGCTAAGTCGCGCTAAACCTAATTTAGTTTTCCAAGCTTAGCAGCCTACAATCCTCTATATTATAGCCCACAACCCTCCTAATATTTACTATAACAACATTCACTATAACAACTATAGACCTTTTTTCTACGCCGGACGAAATTAGCGGCCTCGAGAAGCTTCGGAAGAAGATATTCGAGCTTACGGAAGACATTGAAATAGATAGTAATAGGTAGGAATTAATATAGAAGCTCTATAGTAACTAATATAGTAAGAGGTCTAAGAAGAAGCCTAGTAAACCGGACCGAGAGATAGGCATACACTATGAGAGGATATACTACTATTATATAGAAAAGCAGCGTCGCTATAAGCTCAATAGAGAAGTAGTAGGTGTTAAGGATAGGCGAGTCTTTAAACTACTAGAACAGGAGTACTAGATTGCGTTTATTGTAGAGATTAAACACCGCTAGCATGAAGCTACTAGAAAGGTTAGTATTCGACGCTGCTTAGCGGCTACCTAGCATACCTACGACCTAGACCTTCTCGATAGCCGCAAGGTCTATTAACTCGTTAAAGATAAGGTTAAGAAGCACATAGATTACTCTCCGTAGGCTAGAAGGACGTACGACGCCTTATAGGGCTAGTTTAGAGCTAACCTTAGCGTATCCTATCTCGATATTAGTAGTATATATAATGCCGCTAAGGAGTTACCTTATTATAACCGAGATAAGCGCTTCGTAACGATAGAAGAACGAGGCAACCCGACGCTTTAGTTAGAAGTAATTACGAACACTATAAGGGACAATAACCTATACTACTAAGAGTTTAGTATACATACTAAGGACGGCATTAGAAGAGGTTGTATATAGGCGATAGATAAGGGTATTAAGCTATTAAAGAGCTATAGCAAACTAATACTACTAGACGACACGCACGAGGTTAATTAACTAGACTAGAAGTTATTCAACATTATAGTATGCGATAATAACCTTAAATAGCGGCCTATAGTACACGTACTACTAGAAAGTAAACACGGTATTATCTACGCGTAGGCACTTAGACACCTATCTTCTTAGGCTCGCTATAGTAAGCCTAGCGGCTAGTAACTAGCATTCACTATTACTAATGACTTAGCATCTAAATAGTAGGCGATTAGAGCTACATTTCTAGGCGTGTTAACCTATCTCTATTAACGATATTTACTATAGACTATCCGCCGCAACTTTCTACTTAAAAGCGCCTATTAGAAGGTCTACGAGAAGCTAGTTTAGGTTATGTTACACGTAGAGTCTAGCTAGGAAGTTAAGGCCGGAATATAGGCTACTTTTAACGCCTTACCCGATAGTAGGAACGATAAAAAGTACGACTACATGACGCGAGAATAGTTAGTAGAGTATACCTAGATGTGGATAACCTACTAGCGGAGGAATAATCCACTATTAATACGTGTAAGTACTACTATTGCGTCCTCTTCTTAACGTTCTTACTAACCGTTGTTACTTAGATACGCATAACGTCGCTAGTCGAGGGCTACTACTCAGATTTTAAGAGCGACATTAGTACGATAAAGGGCAACTTCTCGCTCTCCGGCTACCTTATATATTCGTTAACTATCGATAAGAGGTAGTATAATACTACGAAGAAGGCTGCTACGAAGGATAATATACTTTACCTATTTAATAGACTATAGGGTAATTACGAGCGGTTTAACGAGTTGCTATACTATCTTTAAACGCTTATTGCTAAGTAGTATCGCTTAGCTTAGAGGCGTGTAGATAACGGCCTTCTAAATTAGACACGATATTAACCGCAGATCGACGACTACATCCCTAATATGTGCTAGTACTACTTCTAGAAGTAGTACTACTAACCGTGTCGGCATATCTAGTATAATTAAGAGATTACTAGCAACGGAATAACTACTAAGTAGGTCGATTGCTATGTTAACCGTTTCTTCGACCCTAAGGGCTTTAACGGTGATATTAATTTAATTAAGGCATACTCGGAGTAGCTTGTCGACGAGAACCTACTAGAAGAAGGTAAGGACGGTAAGGTTAATACTATTATTCGTACTATCGTTAAGGATAGATACCTTCTATTGCGCGGCATTCTCGAGAACATTATACATAACTACTACTAGAAGGTAAAGGCCGCGGAGATAGTACTTCTAGCCGACTTATAATACGCCTACCGCGACGATATTACGTAGCGGTATTAGTCTAAATACGTACGTCTATCCGCTATAACTAACCCTTATTAGTAGCTCTACGACTACTAATAGCGACGAGATAATAGTACCTTATATGCTATATAGTAGGCGTAGGTTGCGATAGGCGCGTTAAGTTAATAGTAGTAGTTACCTTCAATTAGTCGTATCGAGGAGATAGTCTACCCGTAATAGTTACCTTCAATTAGTCGCATCGAAGAGATAGTCTACCCGCAATAATAACTATACTAAGTACTACAACTACCGCGAGTAAGGGACCTATATACGCTAGGCTAGGCGACATAACGCGTACTAGAGTATACGGCTAACAATTTCTATGTAAATTAGTATAGAAATAGCCCTTAACCTCCTCCGCCTTCGTACTAGCTACCTCCTTTATTACTATTCGAGCCTACGTAGGTTACTAATACGGTACTTTATAATACGTACGACGCGGGCGACGGCACCTTTTAGTATAGTACTCCTTCCTTAAACGACGGTAGCTCTATAGACGTTATGCGCCAAGTCCTTTATTAATAGCGACTTCCGTATGTGCCTTATTAATAGTAACCTCCGTATATGCCTTATTAATAGCGACCTACGTACGCGCCTATTACGCCGAGCGCTCTTCGTTACTTAACCGTCGTAGAGACACCTATACCGTAGCCGTTAGACCTACGATAACATACTCTAATCGACACCTTATAATTTACTATCTAGTAGGCGCATACCTTCATAAAAGATCTTAATTATCTATTAGAACAGCGGCGCGCAGTGTTTAACAGGTTTACGAGTAGTAATAGCGGTAGTAGCGGTAGCAGCGGCGGTAACAGCGGCGGCGGCGGCGCACGATAATAGTAGTAATAGCGGCGGCGGCGGCGCACGATAATAGCAGTGATAGCGGCGGCGGCGGCGCACGAGAATGGCGGTAGTAAGGGTAAGAGCGAGTAACAACACCTTAGATTAAGCGTAACGGCTATACTACACGTATACTTTAGCTTTATTAACAATATATCGAGTTATCCGCGCTAGTAACGTGTTAGTAGTTCGAAATTACTAAGTTCCTAACCCGTTTACGATATTGAAGCACATTTGCACTAATTTTATTAGCAAAGTTGCTAGCAACTCGGTGGCGCCGCGGGACAGGGGTACGGCCAATCAGCGCGAGTTGCTGATATACAGACCACTGCTAGTAGTAGTGTCTAGTAGCGACTAAAATTGAGTAGGTAGCTTACCTTCGTTATCCTCCTTATCCGTTTCCTTACTTCTACTTCTAGAGCTACTTAGTACTACCGCACCTTTATCTCTCCTTTCTTACTCTCTCCTATAAGCATCCTACTTCCGTTCTTCTTCCGCGTCTAATGCCGCTATCTCCTTCGCTCGCTTATACGCGAGGAATTCTTCTTCGGACTACCCTTTTATCTATATCGCGAGGCTTTAAACGTTTAAGTCGGTTATAATGGACTATTGTCTACGTGTATTAGAGCTACTAGAAGGTGATCGAGGAGACTCATCTAATTCATCTCGTGCGTCTATGTCTTAGCGCCGTGCCGCACCACTTTTCGAGGCCCCTCTTATTAATGTAGGGTTAACTATTATCGATAGGACGTGTCGATAAGAGATAAGAGATGAATGAATGAGTAAATAATGAATACACCGGTTCTCGGTGCCTTAGGCCTATGAAAGGGCGTACGAATATAAGATGAAGTTGCCCTAGAGGGCTGGAGAGGTGTACGCCCCTGTGCGCACAGACCCTCCTATGTGTGTGTGTGTGTGTGTGTGCACGACACCTCCTCATGCTCCTCCCTATCTACTCCTCACTCCTTCCTAGCCAAGTCGATAACGAAGACATTTTCCAAAATTCCTCAAGAAATAGTAAACAAGACCGCCTCACTCATTTTCTCCCTCCCCCGCCCATATCCTTTATCCATCTGTTCAACTCTCGCTCGACTTCGACTCCTACCACTAAATCGATCTTCAAGACCCAATCGACGAAGTTTATCGAAATAGATTCTTGTTGGCGAGGGTGAGGGAGCAGATGAGCGGTGGTGTTGGTCTGAAGAAGATGGCATTGTTGCGAAAGAAAGAAAGAAAGGAGAAAAAAAAATTTCCTTTTATGAATGAGTTCCGTTGGTTGGTGAATGAGGATTCTGATGATGATTGTATGGTATGTTGTAATTGATCAGAGTAAGTAACTTATACAATGATGGTTTGTGGTTCCCTTTTCCTGTGATTCGGATTGTGTTGTCTCAGACAGTATGTCATCCTTGAGACAGGTTTTGTTACAGTGAGGCTGGTCTGTCTTCAAGGCTGATGTGCTCGAGCCCTCAGTACAGGCATCGCTGAATCAGCTTCTCGCCACATCGGTATGAAAGTGGATCCATGGGGTAGTCATGCCTAAATTCATTCTTTTTGGTATCTATTCTCCTCACGCCGGAACACGGCGTACAAACCTCTATCCCAATGCTCATCATGCGGTTGTAGCGTAGCACATTGTATCCCTTGACGTGCCCATGCTCTCGATCCGCTATCGTAAAACCCGCAAGCAATGCCAGAAACAAACGCATCGTGAACGTACTTCGCAGACACTCGCTTAGACAGCGCCGCTTGCCAACATCTTCTTCCGTAAGTGGTTCTTGTACTGTCCGATGCTGCCGTCCCATCTGGTGACGGTCTTGTTCTCGCACACCATGATGTCCTTGGCGATCTTGTCGAGCAATCTGCGAAAAGGATAAGTGCTTGTACGTCAAGATATCTGCAAAACGAACGTACCTGAAATCGTGAGAAACAACCACAACACCACCAGTGAAAGCGTTGATGGCATCGGCCAACGAGTCGATAGTAGGAATATCAAGCCCGTTCGTAGGCTCGTCCAGAAGAAGCATGTTTGGTCCTTCGATGGCAAGCAGAGCAAAGACGATACGGCTCTTCTGACCTTCGGAAAGGGTACCCATGACAGCTGTTTGCGCCTCACCGGAAAGACCATACCGGCCGAGCTGTTGTCGCCAGTACTGGTAGTCTTGTGAGATGGATGGGTACTTGTCGCGAACGAAATCGAGAGCAGACTTGGTCAGATCGAGCTGCTCAGCAGAGTGCTGAGAATACATGCCAAGCTTCAAGTGGGTGTGTCGGGAGACAGATCCGCTGGTAGGCGAGAGCTTGCCAGTGAAGATTCGGAGAAGAGTAGACTTTCCAACACCGTTTGGTCCGACAAGAGCCGTTCTGCTGTCCATGTCCACACCAAAGTCGAGGTTCTCGTACAGATTGTCCTCCTTCTTGCCGGAGTAAGAGAATGTTACGTCGTCGAGGGAAAGCACTGGTGGTGGGAGCTTCTCGACGTCAGCAAAACGGAATGTGAAGACTCGGTCCTGGTGCACAGGTTGAATGAAACCATCTGCCTCCATCTTGTCAAGAATCTTTTGCCGAGACTTGGCCTGTCGCACCAAGTTTGCGTAGGTACCAGCCTTTGCGATGAATTCCTTGATGTGCTTGATTTCTTCTTGCTGCTTCTCATATGCCTTTTGCTGGTTGACTTCGTTCTCCTGTCGTGTCTTCATGTAGGAGTCGTAGTTACCACCGTAGTACATGAGCTGTTTGAAGCGCATATCGATCATGTTGGTGCAAACACCGTTCAAGAAATCCATGGAGTGAGAAACAAGCACAAGAGTGCGGTCCCACTTCTTGAGGTATTCTTCCAGCCACACACAAGCCTCGAGATCCAAATGAGCAGTTGGGTCGTCGAGAAGTAGGAGAGCTGGCTTGACGAAGAGGGCCTTGGCAAGCGCGACACGCATTCTCCAACCACCAGACATGTCCTTTGTCTTCTTGTCCATAGTCTTTTTGTTGAAGCCCAAACCAGTCAAAATCAGACCAGCACGAGTATGGAAGGTGGAGGGATCCATGCCGTCGATGCGCTCATAGATACCCTCCAGCTTCGGGCTGTCTGGACCCTCCTCTTCAAGGATCTCCTCGGCAAGATCTTCCAATCTCTTCATCTCGGCTTCAGCAGCGTTGACGACCCACTGCAGAGCACCAGTGTCTGAGGGCTCAGCACCCTCGTTCAGGAGGTAGATGTCGATGTGCTGTGGGAAGGGGAACTCGCGCTTGGCGATGGACTTGAGGATGGTGGACTTTCCGCAACCGTTCTCACCGAGCAGGCCGTATCGTCGTCCGTACGAAATTTCGAGGGTGGTGTCGTTGATGAGGACCTTGCCGTGGAAGACGAGCGAGGCGGAAATGATCTTGACATCGCGGCTGGCCTCGAGAGAAGCCAAGACACCAGTGGTAACACGGTCAGAAATACCGTCCTTGTCTTCCTGGAGCGCCATCTTAGCCATCTTGTCGTTCATGGCCTTGTAATTCTTCTTGGCCATCTCCTCGTCGCCGTCGAGGAGCGGCGGGGTCTCGTCACCGTTCACCGACGACGCCTCTGAGCCGGCCTTGGAGCCATTTTTGGAGGCGAGCTTGCTGGCGGCGGTCTTCTTGGGGGCCTTTCCTTCAGCGGCGCGCTTGGCCTCACGGGCAGCCTTGGACGCGGAAACCATGGTGGGCGGTGGCGGTGTTGTTGTGTGGTGTAGGAAGAGGTTTAGAAAATTAGAAGTACTGCGGGCGCACGGCGGGGCGAGGGGCTCCCTTGTTCGACTTTCAACTTTCAAGTGGTCGGAGGCGATATGACAGAACTAGGGAGAAAGAGCGTAGAGGGCTTGTTGGGAGAGATTTGTCGGCAGCCGGCTGCACTCCGAACAGTGTAGGAGGATGAATATTAGTCGACGCAGCTTTTTCTTTGATTTGCTCTGTTGGCCGCTGCAAAGAAGGACCCTGAGAATATACTTACCTCCGTCATAATCTTCTTGGCGGCACGTGATTGGCTCACCACGCGCATGACTAAGACGTCTGCGAAGGGGATATAAGTTAGACCTGAAGCTGAATTGGACCACTGCAAGTAGAATATAAGATCAATTGTTACAGTATTAAGCAGAATCAAATCCCCATCGAGAACGATCATCATCATTCTCCCATCACATCAACACCCGACTTGCCCTCCATCTCCAAGTTCAACCTCTCAGTCACCCCAATCATTCTCCTCGGCAATCTTTTGTCGTCCCCTCGAGCTTCTCAACAGCGTTTCACTCTTGTCCAGCGGCTCAGGAACCCCATCTGCCGTATCAAGAATATACAAGCCCCCATCCTTGGTGTTCAAATGTGCAACATAAGGCGGCGAGCTACGACCTTGAAAGACACCAGGTTGCTCGATCCACTCAGGTGCATTGTCGCTTACGCCCTTGCTCATCAGATTCGTGAGGTTTGCTACTTTGTTCTGTAGAGCTGAGATCTGATCTTGCATTTGTCGGATTTCAGAGATGTCTTCTGGTTGATGTACGCGGTTTGGCGTCAAAGCTTTCTGGATCCAGTCATCATGATCGAAGGAGCTCTCGGTCTGTGTGAAATGATTGAGGGTGGTCCAATCGCCCTTTCCGCGTGCGGAGGTCGGTGGCGAGCCTACACTCCAAGTACGAGTGCGATCGAGCTCCTTGGCTTCTGCACGTCGCTTTCTGGCGCTTTCAGAGGTATTACTTCCTTGCTGACTGACAGCATCATGGATTGGTGTAATTCGCCCGGTAAAAGATCCTCGCTGAACGCCAAGATGCGGGCGGACACGAATCGACTGGCGTCCTTCACTGGTCGTTGACTTATTGCTCTTCTCTGCCGTCTCGATACCACACATGCCGACCTCTGAGCTTGCATGACTGCTCGGAGGCACAGCAGGACCAGGTGCCGCTATCTCGCTTGAAGAGTCGGAGGTGCTGCGTCTATGCAAGAACGCACGCGGATCAAGAGGATTTTCACTCGATGCCATGAAGACTTGCAATGGAGGTGAGGGTTGATGCTTTGCCTCTCCACCAGCCTTGCGATCTCCCTCTACCGACTTGGCGCTGGTGGTCGCGGGTTCGTGGCTAGAAGGTGCATTCTCTATTATTGCTCCATCTCTACCCCTCGGCACATGCGACCAGTCTTGGTGGGTCTCAGAGAACGGCGGACTCTGTTTGCCATAATGCAGCTTCGCGTGATCAATTTCAAATGCTCGTGAAGCGACCTCTCGTTGAACGATTGCTCGGCTTCTGCGGAGAGCTCTGGAAACCTTTCGTGCTGCCTTCGCACTTCCAGATCCGCCAACACTAATGGCGACCGAGGGACTCTGGCATAGCGCGAGATGGACGTATCGAAGGATGTCGTAGTCTATCATTCGAATCTCTCGGGCACAGAGCGGTAGTATGAGATGAATCGTATCAATGCCAGGAAGTTCGAGCGGTATGGCATTCATATACAGTCCAACATCGGGTGAATCTTGTGCCTCATGTCCTAGCTGCACTGTTCTGTGTATATCGGGCGGGGAATCGAGGTTCCTGCCGATTAGCTTGTCGTACTTCTGACTGAAAAGATTGGAGTCAAGGAGTCCGCACTGGCTTTCCAATCTCAGACGTTGGAGGACATGAGGCGCGTGCTGCAGTACATGAGGATGTGGCCGGAGTTCCGTAGGAGTGTGAGAGCCTGCGGGCGTTGTTATCCCCGAGGAGTCTGAAGAATGAATAGATACTGCTGGAACTTGGAGGTACTTCGAACCAAATCCCGCATCTGACGATGCCTGTGGAGGAGTCGAGAGACCTGGTATTGGCGCTGATGACGAGCGGCGAGCAACATGAACTCTACGATAGTTCTGCAAGACAGGGCTCCCAATGATCAGCGGCGAGACGTCGCCATCGCGATCTTTCTTCTCATGCGATATGCCGGCGGGCGATGCCACAGGCAGCACAGTCCAGGGTACTTCGTTTGTTCGCGTCCACATCCCAGTATTAGCTTGCTTGGTGAAGATTCTTGGTGGTTGATCGACATTCTCGAAGGACTCTGGACTCATTTCAAGAAGCATTTTTGACTGTCGCACAGCTCTCTTGAGATCCTTGACCAGCGCCGATTCTGCTGCAGCAGAAAGGTCAGACTGCTGTATTCGTTGAGCAGTCTGATGCAAGAATGCAGCGAGTTCCTCCATCATCTGGATGGCCGTCAAAAAGTCAAGAGTGGTGTTCTGATCTGAAAGGGGTACAAATCGTGGAGATGCGGTAGTCGCAATACTGAATGCATAGTCGTGAAGGCGCTTAGACAGGTGATTCATGTGCTTGTAGGACGGGAGGGCGATCATCACCATGCCTTTGCAGAATCCTTCTCGAATGAAAACTGACAGGTTGTTGAGCTGCTCAGCCACTTCTCGCGGATTCGCGGTATTGAGTGAACAGCTTTGATTGCCACTTTCGGGCGAATGAATGCGTGAGCTCTCCATTGAGTGACAAGGACTTAAACCCTAGATTTAAAAGTGTCCAAGAAATAATGTGCAGTCTCAGAGAGGTCAGACCCGACCGACTTGAAGGTATCCCCGAAGTGATCAAAGAGCCCTCTCCGAGTTTGGTTGCTGTTGCACGGAACGAAATTCCCTTCCCAGAGATGGAATCGCCAGCAGTCAGTGGAGAAGAGTTGCAGAGGGCTACGGGCGAGCGTGCTGTTGATCGTGCTGTTGAGAGCAGAGGCTGTGCCTGTAAGCATTAAGACCGTAGTTATCTTCATTTCGTGCAATAGTGCATATAGTTCGCAAAATTTGGTGAAGAAGCCGGCTGTGAAATAGGAGAATTTGACCCAATAAGGCGTGATCAATCATGGTCATGATCCGTACACGTACGTGGCAAGCAATCAAGCAATCATAAGATTTGCAGCAGGGTATCGTGAAATCTGGCAACAGGTCAGCATGGATCGTAGACATGTGGTAGTGTCATACCTCAATACAAATATGGCACAAACTGGTAAGGCGTCTTCCTCTCATACTCGCGGTACTTCTCGCCGTACTAGAACATGCAAATTAGCATGTCATCGACCACTGGTGCGTGCTGGACGTACCTTATACTCCATGTATCGCTGCAGCTCCGGTATACTGTTTTGCGTGAACTGAAACGCAGATAGTGCAGCAACGGTGGCACCCCAAATAAACCCACCAGCAGCGATCGCATAGCCTGCGCGCCATACCGTGTATCCAAAATAGTTGATATGTCTAGACAAGCTCCACAAGCCGCCCATATAGACCTGACCTCTGTTCTCCTCCTTCTTCTTCCAATTATGCCGTTGCTGCTCTGATAACCATTCAACGAAGATACCAGCGCCATACAGCAAGGATCCGGCGATCAGTGGTGTTTGTGGGAAGTGCTCGCCATTTGCGCTTGCCGAAGTCTGAGCACATACGAAGAAAAGCGTGTTGAGTGTGTCCGCGACGAAGTTGAAGACTCCCACTTGCAGCCCGAAGCTTGGAAGCATACGCTCCTGATTGATAGCTGTCACCCAGTAGTTTTGCTTGAGCATTGAGCCAACTGACATGGCAAGTATTATCGTTCGATATGGCGAAAGGCCGAGACGATCGAGGGGTGTTCGCGTAATGAGAGGCGGTCCCTGGGATAATGTCGTTCCTCTCAGCCTCTCGATGAGGATTCTGCCCCAGTCATTCTTGAGGAATTGGTATTGTATGAATGGATCAACTAAACGCGAGCCAACGAACGCGAGTGTTCCTAGGCGATCGAATTGCTTGTTGCCTCGCTGTATCGGTCCATTCTCTGGCTTCTTTGAATCACCCGCCATGGTTCTGAGGCCCCTACAAGGAAGTGACAGTTGCTAGAATGATTATTAGATGGAATACCTACTGTGTATGATGCCGGCTGTCCGCGAGTGGAGCTCGGCAATGACATCGTCGTCAACGTTGATCCTCGCGCTTAGTCTTGCTTCTTCCCACATCTTTGCCCTGAACATTTCCTTCCAGTCATAGAGATCCGTCGGATGGAGTGATCTCGCTGAGAAGGAGCACTTTCAAGAAAGCCTGAACGACATCTCCTTCGTCCTTCCTCGAGCGTAGTGTGCTGGTCACAGAACCCAACTTCTCAAGACACGCAGTCAGCATCGAACCCAGCGAAAATCCCGAAAAGTGTACGATTGTTCAAGCCCGCGTCGAAGCACAAGAAACAAGTTTTTTCCGCTACGAGAAGAGGATGCAGAATGCTTGAGACGAGGGAATGGCGATGAAGCTCCAGGCCCTCCACGAACGATGGCCTTGCTGTCTGATCTTCAGCGACGGACGACTCGGTCAAAGTAAGGTATATGATACTCTTGTGCTTCCCGAAGCGATGGTGGTGAGGAATGCCATCTTTGCAGCATGACACCGCGTTTCCACCGCGTCAGCCTTGAAAGTTCCGTATCCGCGACCTCCTCCTCTTGGCTTCCAGGATCTCACTCCATACAACACCCCCAGATCAGAGCTTCCCTTGCAAAGGCCCGAACGTAGTCAGCAACTGGAGGTATAAGTATAGCTGGAGCCCCTCAGAATTACAGTACCGCAATCACCAGACATTTACCACTATCAGAACGAAATCGCAGACTCGACTTCATTACTATGGCGATTCGTCTCCGAGACAAGATCCTACCGTTCGTGCCTTTCCTCACCCTTGTGGTCCTGGTCGTTGCTGGCGCGGTCTATACGGTTTACAAGTAGTGGCAAGGAAAGATTTGGAGACGCTCGCTTTGACTTGCCACGACAACGACGCAGCATGTACATACATCATCTTCTCATCACGACCTCACTGGCTGTTCTTGGTTCGACACACGCGATAGCTCACCACAACGAAATTTACATTCTCTCGAATGCGCCGCACTGCACACCAGTCCAAAACACTCTTTGTGGAAGTCCAGAATTATCAGGAGCTCAAGATGGACAAGACAGCCTTACGAGCACCGACCAGACTGTGACCTTGAACGTCAACATCACACCCTCTAACGAAAACCCTTCTTACAAGGCCATTACTGTTGGACTCAACAAAGCAACACTGCTTGGGTTGAACGCAAGTGGGATCTCTTTCGGCGAAGGCGCTCTTGAAATTGGCTTCAAACTCAAAAATGTCAAATGTCAGGCGTTTAGCGACAACGATGGCGAGCATGCTCTTGGTAACGAATTTGAAGCTGGTACACCTTTGGTTCTGAGCGAAGATGTGAATGCATTGGTTCTGGTTGGTAGTGTGCTTTGCAAGAATGAGAGTTGATCGCTTCCGCAGCGCTTCGTACATCGAGGGCTCTTCACATCTTCAAATCGCATGACCTGGAGCTTATGGTAGCCTGAAGCCGCTTCAGAGGCCAACGTAGTGCAGCTGCTTGCTTTCTGTTTTCCTTCATGGTGTCCATCGCCCGATCTTCAGCATTTCCATGGCAAAGAATTCACCCTTGTTCCTCCACTGACCGGTGACATGAGTGCTCCATGCCCACGACATCCTCCGATGCACTCCAGTCATTCTCGTGTGCTCTCGCCGACGAAACTCATGATCCTCAGCGAGACCACTTTACATCGAGCTTCAAGTTCTGCTTAATCCAGTGGGCCTCAACTTCGTTCGGAAAGACAATGCCGTTCTTGGAAATGTTGACGAATGCGAATGAATTTCCAAGCGTCTCCGGAAATCTGAACGACTCTGGTCGAGAAATAGGACAAATTTGGCGAATATGCTTGCGAATATCCTTCACGCGTAGGCCGCTTTTGTTGTGAACTCGCGTGTATACCAAGCGATTGCGACAATTGCTCGAGCTGAGTGATCCTAGACACCCACAGCTCACCATGACCTCCACTTCATCAAGGGTGATGTCCACCAGAAGCATTTCATCGCAGCTCAACGATCGCTCATCAGCAAACAGTGTCTTATTTGCTTGCTCAGTCAATGTCAGCAGCTCGCCACGGGTAATGCGTGCCCCAGCTGTGTCCCTCGACTTCATCTTGGGAAGGCGGCACCTACGGAACAGAAGCTCATTGAAGGTGGCGCTGCGAGAGATTGCGGCATTGGGATAGTAATGCATCGCATCGTCCATAGTCATACTGACGACGTCGTGGACCTCTACCCCGATTACGTGCTTGTCCAGAGGTCCGTCCCGGTCCGTGGAAAAGTCAACGATCCACGCGACTTCTGTCGTGATCGGCTCCGGATAGATGATGCGCTGAACGACCGCAGATCCTCGAATGTTCTCTTCCCAGGTGCGTGCCACGCGTCGGACGTGAAGAAGGTCTAGCGGCGACAGGTGGACGAGAATCTTCTCGTGCAGCTCGGTGATGTTGAAGACGCGAGCGGCAGCGCTCGAGTGAGAGCCCATGTTCGCTAAAGACACGATGGTCAGTATGATGTGCAGGATACCATCGCCGCGCTGCTTCTTACATATTTGCCGACGCGCGTTGAGGTGCAGCACAGCACTTTGTCGTATGTGATGTGCGGAAGTCTATGGCCCAAGCCAAACTTGAGGCAAAATCGGCGCTGGAGTGAAGTCAAGCTCGCGACTTGGTCTAAGTGACCATTGGCTTGAATTGTGTGTTCGATGATTGTTGCATTGATGTTTATGGAAGAACGAGAAGTCGCTCGCTAAATAGGGTGCCGCGTGTGTGCACGGACTCAGGCACATGCTTCAGGCTTCAACTCCTCGCGCCTTCCTCGATTTCGCCCATCCAGCCTCAACCGTTCTTGAGCAGCAAGACCAAGACCTCACAGCACTCAAACAGGTTTGTTAGCTCAATCGACCAAAATTGATAATTTTTGCGTCTCATTTTCGGCACTACCTGCGACATCTGAATGCTTCGAACCAAACACCAACGACCATCAGGTCTGTTTATATCCAAGAAGCTTGGTGTTCACGCCGTACCAGGCTCCGAAAGATCCTCCCAATAGCCCTCACCCTTCTCCCGACACGCGTTGCGAACACAGTAGTAGTTACCCTGCTCCGAGTTCGGGCTACTCAGGATGAAAGGATCACCTTCCGGCTCAGACTCAGCAAGTGTGCACGGATTGACTTTGATGTTTTGAACAGTGTACTACAGCTTGTCAGTAAATGGACAGGACTAGACTATCGTGGAAATGATAGCCGCTCACATCAGTATGCTGGACCATCTGCCACAAGCACACCTCATCTCCAGCAACGCCGTAGCAAGAATATCCTTCGGTCTTGGAGTACGTCTTCTCGACGGAGAACCCTCCAGAAATCCACTCGGCTGGGCTGATCTCAGAACTGAAACCGACGCTGATTGACCAGCTCTCCTCACTGGTGATGGCACATTCGCCATCCCCGCATCCCAGTTTGTCCTACAGGCCGTTAGGAGTGGCTATGGAATGTGCTGAAGGTCGACTTTACCGAGACTTGCTCGTGGTAGAAAGTCTGGTGAGGATCTCCATCGCCAACGAGCTCTGTGTCGCCTTGGAGCGGACATGTTGCGGTGTCGCCTTGACGTGCTCCGAGAATCGAGTAGCCGATCGAAGAGTCTTTCACTGGCACAGCGATTGCTGCATGAGCAAAAGCCAGTGCAAGCGTTGCAAGCCGGAGGACTTGGAAGAATTCAGGCATTGAACTGGTTAATGCTGATGGTCGTGATGAGATACTACTGGAATGGTGGTGGCAGCAAGCCTCTTTAATGCTACCACTCTCGAGGTACTGTCGCATGGACTATTTCGGTCCCTACGAAAGCGTCCGCATTGGGAGGCAGGATGACCGGAAGCAGATTTGCTATCCACAACGTTGGCGGCACAGCATCAAGAGGAGCTGGCTTCGCCTCGAATGCTCTGCTAGGATAGCCAAGGCGTTTGTACGGCATCTGAAGTCCTTGCAAGTGCATGTGGCTCCCGGTCCATTACAGAGGTCATCGCTGAATTTGACCTCGTGACAGAGGTCTTGAGAATAACATCGTTGAGATCGACCTCGTCGGCGAGTACGACGGGCTCTTGCGAAGCAAAAGTTCTTTTTTTTCGCACTGACAGCTCTATCGCAGCAGCTTTTACCATGGTCGCTTCGATGGCGGTCCTGACTGTACCCAGTGTGACTTGATCTCCATACAGTCAAAACATGCGACAAGCTAGCATTCCTTTGAAGGATGGACTATTGGTTGCAATGAGTTCGACAACCCACAGGGATGAGTGTTTATAATCGTGCTGGAGGTCCTATCGTCCCAGAGCTCTGCGGTGGGATTGCATGTGCACTGTCCGTTGCACGCGGTGGCTGGAATGGACCCTTTTGCCTAACAACCCATCATCAAATTCTCTCCACTTCCAATTCTGATCTGCTAGGAACGCATCACAAATGCATTTCGATGTTGGGCAAAAGCACGCCAAGCACTTGCGGCACAGTCTTAGCAACAACCTTGGAACATTGCTAAAAGCGAAGCGTGAAGTTGCACAGCAGCCCTGCAACAAGTGGACCACACGTCTTGGCGGCCTCGCATCGGGCCTTATAGATCCACATCTGGGGCATACAACCATGCTAGCAAGGCGGGCCTCCATCCTACGATTCATCAGAGGCTGAGCCGCAAGCCAAGAACTCATCATGTAGGTAGGCACCAGACGACTTACTCTTTCCAAGTTGCAAATACCTGAAGCCTTTCATTACCATACCTTGACGCGATGGCGCAAGTAGATCCAAGTAGGGCCCTCACTCCCAGCATGGAGGAAGCATGACTGATCCCCAGCACAGGTGTATGCCCTTCAATCTCAGAAGGTCTGAATAGCACGTACACCTCGCAATCAGAATGGTGGAATGATGCTGAAGCACCGCTTTGTGGTTTCAATTCGCCCGAGCAGATCTACGTCTCGAATATAACGGGTGTGTGTCCCGCAGCAGTCTTCAAATTCTTGCTGACATAGATATAGATTGCTGTGAGCCTCATACTGTCGGATCGCTTGATGGCTGCTTCTACTTCTGTCAGCCATTGAATGGCAGCGATCAAACGACTTTTGGGCGATGTATTCGAGATGGTATTGGACAGGAGTCTGAGCTCGTTGGGATTGGGTGTAATGATGCGTATGAGAGTACTGCTGCTGCAACAGCGGGAGCTGGGGGGTTGAAGTTGTTATGGATTTTGGCGGTCTGTTTAGTGGCTGTGTGGCGATAGTCTCCTAGACAGTCTTCGAGGCTATGTTGGCATGAGAATCGTGTCGCATCGTGTGTTTAAATGCGCGATAGCCGAAGAAGCACAAAATGTCGGACTCCCAGATGTTCGATGAGGTCCAATCCAACGTGCCAGGACATATACAGGGCTTGGTTTCTGATGGCGAGGAGGACGAAGACGAAGACGATGGTGTTGTGAATATTGCTTGGCGCGTGAGAAGTGGGTGGAGAGCGCAGCTTATGATTGGTCAGCGGAAATCGGCCGCGACATCCCTGCATTTCCCTGCGCTCCACCGTTTTGTTTAGCAATTTTGAAGTCGCGAAAGTGGTTCGATTCTGAAGGCAAGGCTAAAGTCCGCAACATCCGCTAGCTGGTAGTTCTATACTATACCGTTTCGTTTCCTTCAATCCTGTCAGTCTTAACTACCTCACACCCACTACTTACTGCTTTTGCCTACCCCAGCTTCTTGACGCTCCACCAACGCGAGCGCCACCGCCATTGCCATTGCCATTGCGAGTCTTTCGCTTGGAAAGGGCAGGGGTCGCGCGAGAATCCTTCCCGATTGGAACTGAGAGCTCATCAAGCCACCACCAACATGGACGTCGTCCTCGAAGTCTTCGACACTTTCCTTTTCGATCGCATATACGCCAATGTCCTCCCTATACATCCCTCCGTGTCCTCCTTCGATCCCGTCTCCACCATCGCTGCGAGTCTGAAGGGCTTTGCCGAACACAATGCCACATTCCACCATGCCACCCAAGGCGCCTTTGCGCGATCAGGATGGCAATTCGAGCCAGCAAGCGCCTTCTTCTCCGTACAACCTAGCGAATACGCATACATGAGTCGCTGGGACCGAGATAACATCTACCGCCAGTTTGTGAGCTTATACATTCTCACATGGTAAGTGTCCCAGAATTGCTGTTATCTCAATGACGAAATTGATTGTGTGAAGGATCTTTGGGCTCTTCATATACTTCTTTTGCGCGACGCTGAGCTACATCTTCGTATTCGACAAGACGACGTTCCAGCATCCCAAATACCTCAAAAACCAGATGCGCATGGAAATCCGACAAACCATGGAGTCCATCCCGATCATGGCCATCTTCACCGTGCCCTTCTTCCTTGCTGAGGTGAGAGGGTACTCCTTCATCTACGACAGCGCCAGCAACCCTGGCTTCTCACACCCGATCCTCGAATCTCTTGGTGGCTGGTACAACTGGCTGCAATTCCCCCTCTTCCTGATGTTTACCGATTTCTGTATCTACTGGATTCACCGCGGTCTGCACCACCCACTCGTATACAAGCGCCTCCACAAGCCGCACCACAAGTGGATCATGCCGACCCCCTACGCCTCCCACGCTTTCCACCCTCTCGACGGCTACAGCCAGAGCGTGCCATACCACTTATTCCCCTTCATCTTTCCCCTCCAGAAATTCGCCTACATTGCACTCTTCACCTTCATACAGATCTGGACTGTCATGATCCATGATGGAGAATATGTGGCGAACTCGCCCATCATCAACGGTGCTGCATGCCATACAATGCACCATTTATACTTCAATTACAACTACGGCCAATTCACCACGCTCTGGGATCGCCTCGGTGGCAGCTACCGAAAGCCAAACGACGAGCTGTTCAGCAGAGAAGAGAAGATGAGCGAAGAGGAGTGGAAGAGACAGACGAAAGAGATGGAGAAGATGGTCGTAGAGGTGGAAGGTGTGGACGACCGAAGCTACGGACCTCCTGAAGATATTAAGAAGGTGCAGTGAGCAGAGCCGTTTTGCATTGCTTTTAGACGAGGAACAGGAGCGCAAGGACAGCGCGGACACCCTTTCGAGGTGCCTTGGAAAAGTCCAGGCATGGAGTCATGGCGCAGGCAAATGGGAACGGTTTGTACGTACAATCACATTTGGATGGATTGCTACGTTTGTGAGCATTTACGCATATGCAAATAGCGCAAAGCACTGCTTTAATGATAGAGATCATGAGACCAGTCGCCTTGTGCGCAGCCCATCTATAGATTTCCTCACGAGCGTGAAACGCTGTTCGCCGCTGAGCAACATTACAGCGCCTCGATTAGCAGCTAAGTATGATGACCGCATCCTCAAGCAAGGAGAGTGAAGATCCGGAACTCCATGAAGCTCTGCGGCAATGGTGGCAGGCCTATCTAGAGAACGAGGAAAAAGAAATGGCTCGAGCCAGGGACGAGTCGAAGCTCCAACATAGTTATGAATCGGACCGCAGTGGAGCTCTCGAGAGATCGAAGGAGGAAGAAATCATTCGAGCAAAGGACGAGTCAATGCTCCGACACAATGAAGAATCTGACTGCAACCGAGCTCTTGAGAAGTCGAGGGACGAACACGCGGCTGCAGACCTTTCGCGCGCTATTGTGGAATCCACCAGAGACCATGAGCAACGTCTCTCTATTGCCCGCACACAGCGACACATTCGCGACAGGCACATTCCGGTGATCACTTTGGAAGTTGGAACCGATGAACCCTGGTCGCCATCAACGACGTGATGTGCCATGGCGAGGGCCATCCTCGAGGATTCCCCGAGCCCCAGCTTCCCGCCCGAGCCCTAGCTACCCATCAATTTCCAAGTAATACTAATGGATGGGAGTTGCTAGTCGTCCATTGCCAATAATCTAGTCGTCCATTACTACCTAGGGGTCCTTCCGTCCCGGGCATAGCGTTAATTGTAGTATAGTTATAGTGTAGATAGCGGGTCTAGCCGGGAACGCGTACGCGGCGCGTAACCTTAGCCCGTTACCTCTTTTTTTTATAAAGCTATAGAAATAGCGGTATAGACTAAATCTAGGTATTGTTGCTAGTATATAATAGACGCTTCTTAATCCGCTTACGACCTCTCTTTCGTACTCTAGAGCTAGTATTATAGTAACGAGCCTAGCGACCTAGAAGCCGGTAAATTCTTCTAAGATCTCGGCGCTAGTAGTAACGGCGGTAACGGCGGTAAGGATATACCCGGAGATAGCGGTTTCGATAAAGAAGATCTCGAGGGTTTAAGTAAGGAGCAATTAGCGGAAATTAAGGCTAATAGAGAGGCCGCTACGGAGGCCGAGAAAACGTTCTCTTAGCTAGCGAGAGAGATTAATAATACCTTTAGTAATAAGGAGGTTAGTAAGGAAGATATTACTACCGCCGCTAAAGCTAGACTCGACGATAAAGAAGAAGAAGTTAATACTAGCGCTAGCGCTAGCGCGTACGCGTAGATGTCTAACCCTCCGTAAGAGGCCTATAGATCGATAGAAATAGTACTAGATAAGGTAAATTAGTAGGCTTAGACTTATAGTTATGCTATTATCGTACGCGGTAGTAACGTCTCTAAACGGCCGGAGTTTCGAGGTACTAATACCTTTATTAGTAAGTACTATATTTATAGTAGCGGCGAGGGTCGATCTAAGGCTTAGTCGCGAGGTACTAGTAGGCGGCCGGCCGTCGTGTCTTCTAAGGTAAAGTGTCTATAGTCTATTACCCTTCGAGCTTACGACTATAAGGACCCTTACGGCCGCTAGCGAGTCGATAAGGCTCGTAGTACGTACACCTATAAAGGAGGGCTTTAGGGTACTAATAGCGCCGATTTCGCGATACATTATCGCCGCTAGCGTAAAGCGAAGGCCGCGAGGATACTAAAGATAATCCGTAAGGACTTAGAGTATAATATAACGGCTTAAGGCACTATAGCGAGGTTACTATAAGAAGAGTCTTATAAGTCGAGTTAAAGTAAAGGCAACCGGCCGAGCTTCGGCCGGTTACCTTTTACTTTACGTTCTTCCTCTATACCTAACCTTCTTACTAATAATAACCTATCTATAGGTATATAGACTATTAAGGACATTAACAATGCTCGAGCCCTTTACCGGAAGGTCTAGTAGGGTAATCTTAGCGCTATAGATGCCCTATTTCGTTACTTAGATAGGCTTAGATACTAGTACGACTACGAGCTCGATAGGACGCCTAGAAATAAGGGGAGGGTCGATAAACTACTAGTCATCTACCCTCTTATAGCGAAGTACTATAAGCTATACCCGGAGTATATTATCTACGATAATACGTATAAGACTAACTACTATAATCGGCCGCTCTTTAATCTCTCCGGTAGTACTAGTAGTAGCACGATAATTCTACTAGGATACGCCATTATAGGTAAAGAAGATAAACCTACGTTTACTTAGGTATTTAGAGCCTTTAAGAAGCTATGTAACACGTACGACCTACTACACCTAGGTCTATAGGTTACTAATCGAGACCGTAGTTACATAAATGCCTTAGACGTAGTATACCTAACGATACTAGTACTTATCTACGCCTAGTATATCTTTAAGAATATGTAGGCATAGGCTCGTAAACTAATACTATAATAAGCTATATACGACGACGAAACTAGAGCCTTTCTACGCAACGAAGACTAAGCCGATTACGAGACGTTTATAGCCGCTTTCCGTACCTACGTAGAGGCCGAAATAGTAGCTAACTTCGAGGAGAAGAATGCCTTCCTCTCTAACTACGAGAACCCTTACTTCCGCTCGCTTTAGACCTACATTACCCGCGAATACTAGTCTTATAAGCGAAAGATTACCTACTACTTTTAGTAGTATGTCTTTCCGTTCTATAGATAACGAGTAACTTCGAGAGTAGAAGGCGGTTACTTAGTAATAAAGAAATAGTTAGTAGGGAGGCGCTATAACATATTTACCCTATTCCTTAAGCTTATAAGTTCCTATAGCTATACCCTAAGACCTATTTACTAACAAATTACTAGGAGCCGTAGTTTAAGATTAAAGCCTCTTAAATCTAGGACCGCATTAGTAAGGATCGCTTAGGTATACCTCTCTCGCTAAAGAAGCCCGAGTATTCGTAAGTTAATGGCGTAATCTACCGGTACGTAATCCTTCTATATGTTAAGTAATACGGGTATGCTTAATAAGAGGTTAAAGAGCTTCTTAAGGACCCTAATAAGATACGCTCCCGATGCATAGGCCGCTTTAAGTACGCTTAGGGTATTATATATAAGTATATAGTAAGGGATAAGCTTATAGAAACTAGCTTCTTCTACTAGAAACCCGAGGACTTCGATAGGTACTAGCATATCGATAAGTCCGCTACACCCCTCCGCCGTATTATTAAAGTTATCTATATACGTAAACTAATAATAATACCTTCTAACCGTAGTAACCGTAGTCGTAGTAATCGCGGAGGTCGGGTAGGGCGTACGAATAGGCGTATTCCGTTAGCTTTCGAATATAACGACCTTAATAATCTAGCCTCTAGGTCTACTCGTAGACGTAGACGCGGCCGTACGAGGGCTTCTATATAGTAACTACGATAGTAACTACGAGTTCACGTACCTACTAAGCGACATAACTTTATTAGTAACGATCTAGCTAGCATATAAAGAGCTACTCTTACTATATAGAGGTAGCGCTAATACGACCCTCCGCCGCCGCCGCCGCCTTCTAACTAATAAGCTACTTAGTTAACATTTAGGCCTATCGCTATAGCTCCGCCGGCGGTAATAGCGCGACTAGCGGCTCCGTAAGGTAGTTAATTTATACCTTAGTAAGAGCTATAGCTATATTCGCGGTAGTATTACTATGTAGGGTAGGGTAACTAGTACTAGATAGTCTATATATCTACATTTAACTCTATAATCTACGTTCTTAGCGGGCTCGAGAATGCCCTCCTTACTAACTATAATCGTTACTACGGGCATGTAACTACGAGGGGTTCTACGCGCGACCCTATAGGACTATATTTAGCAGTATATTGTATAGCAACCTAGTCCGCGCGGGTGCTAGCCGGAACAGGTAGTAGTACCGGTAGCAATGGACGACTAGATTATTGGCAATGGACGACTAGCAACTCCCACCGCGAGTGCCCGCACTGCCCGAGAAATAGGCCAAGCTAGCCTCGAAATGGTATCCACGACAACATCATCAACCAGTCCTACGAGGAGTAATGTAAAGTTTATCGTATATCTCTGACATCTAACATCCACTACAATGCCTACTTTGCCCGGCCGAGAATTGCCTCGAGAACTTTCAAAAGTGCTGCACTGTCATCATCCCTCATGGTCAGGCTACGCCAGGCCACCGTCCTGTCAGGCCTCACCAGCAAGCACCCATCTTCTTCGATCTCTCTTCGTCTACCCCAGTCGCCATACACATCTTCCCAATCTTGAGTCCATCCAATCGAGTATGCATTGATCTTGACGCCAAGATATCTCACTGCGTCGTGAGCGGCCTTCTTCCAAGCATCGCCTCCAACGCCAGTGAGAACGCAGAATGCTCCATGACCAGCAAGATCAATGGTACTGATCCGTTCTTGAGGGGCACGCGTGTTCAGCCAGGCGTGTGGGAGTCTTGAGCCAGGATATGTCGATATCTGATGTTCCAGCACTGCATCTGTCGGGAAAGGTCGGGGAGGTTCTTTTTCGTCCTCGCAGTATACAGCGTTCGACTCATATCTCTGGTTCATTTCGATCCCGATGCCCCCGAACTCATGCGTCGTATACGCTATCGCATCGTTCAGTCTTTTACGTCTCGCTCGACCTTCAGGAGTGGCAGCTTTCAATTCATTGTGCTGTTTCTTTCGCTCCTCCACGTCTGGGGCCAGGGCACCAAGAGCATCCCAGACTGGTCCATGATCACGAAGACCCTGATTTGCTCTTTTGATCACGCCTGCTCCAATGGGCTGCCGTTCTAGAGTGAATGTGTCGAGCAGGCTGGGGTCTGCAAGTCCTCGTTCGACATACGCCAGCTTCCAGGCAAGATTCCAAGCGTCTTGGACACAAGTGTTACTACCAAGACCGTTGAAAGGCGGGTGTCGATGAACAGAATCTCCTAGACAAAATATGTTGCCATCACTGTACTTCTCCGCAACAATCTCATTGATGTACCACTTCGAAGCGTCTAAGATCTTGATCGGGATGGAATCGTCTCCGATCAGTTGTCTCACCCGCTTCTCGTACTCCTCATAGCTCGGTCTTATGCTGAAGTCGGTAAAGCCAGGCTCAGGAAGCATGATGAACATCCATTCATGCCAGGCCTTGACCATACGCAAGACACAGGACCATCCCCAAGGTGGATGCTCGATGTCTGGAGTCGTGATGTAGTGAAGGTTGCCAACTCGGTTTGTCATGAGCTTCGAAAGATCTGCTTCGACCAAGATATTCAGAGCAAGACCTTGTCCTGGATGCTTGATCAGCGGCAGGTCAAGCTGCTTCATCACCTGGCTTCGAGCTCCGTCGCATCCAAACAGATATTTGGACTTGATTTTGTAGGTCTTTCCGGTAAGGTTGTCCTTGACCGTGGAGATAATGGGACCTGTAGGTGTCTCTCGAGCATAACTGATAAAAGGAGTGTCGAAGCGCACATTCCAGCCATGATTGATGACATATTTTGTAAGAATAGGTTCCAGTAAAGTTTGAGGCAGGTCAACGTGTCTACACGGACTGGCAGCCTCATAGTCTCCTTTACGATCAGGCTGGTTTCCCCACGAATAGATCCGAGCGAACTCCTCGCCAGCCATGTCGTGACACCAGCGCGTATGTGTCATGCAATCTCCGGGTGTAGCATTTCTCTTCGCTTCCTCCTCCAAGCCGATGTCTCGAAGACATTCCAATGCCGCAGGATTCGTGATGTGTGCCCGAGGTTCCTTTGCAGTTCCGGGAGCGGCGGCGACGACTATGCCTTTCAATCCGTAAGAAGCCAGAAAGGAGCCTAATGATGCTCCTGCAGGTCCAGCTCCCACGACAAGGAAGGTCGTCTCGACGGCTGCGTCACCTTGTGGAGGCTCGCCATTGGTTAGGTGTTCTGTTGGTGCTGCCATTGAGGTGGCGCAAAGTAATGAGCGGCTGTCCTATTTCGTCCAGCAGTGCACAAGTCTACATATATCTTACTGTTTTTGAAGGCCAGAATACCCAGCAAGTTATCTCTCTGCTTCCATCACGGTGCGATCACCCATGCTTAGTCCTTGCCAACATGTCCGAAGACTGCATACGGGAAATATGAAGGCTAAATTCTTCGAGAGCCCCACACTTAACCAGCTTTTCACGATTTTAGCAAGCTATTTCATGCTACTACCGCGTCTAAAGAGCGATCCAGGTCGCGATACTTTCGCGTTGATGTTATGCTTGTGAACATCATGGAAAGAAAGGGTGGAACCCAGTGTTGAACTGTGAGCAATGTCTGCTATGCTGATTGATATGCTATCAACTTCGGCAATGGACAGCATTCTCAATACGATAGTCTGATACAGGCCAAGCCCGGACTGCGACTGCACAGCCATCGCTCGCTAGTGCTCTTTCCGTATCTAGTAGAACGCTGGAGCCTCTTGACCCGTCTTCTCCTTGATCACTTGACTAGTCAGCTTCATGAGTTGCTCTCCTAGCTCTTCGTTCCTCGCAAGTTCGCTGCCTGCCTCAACTGCCGCAGGCGGGCAGATATACTCGCTACTATTCTCAGTCTTGGTCACTGCGTAAAGCGTCGACAGAGCACCATCGAATTGATCCTTTTTGAATTGCTCCAACACCAAAGACATTCCGTAGCCTGCAAGCGGATACGGCTCGTGGATGTCGTCTTTGCTCATCTTCGTCGACACAACGCCAGGATGCGTGGCATTGGCCAGAATTCGTGGGTTTCCCTCGGTCAGATGTCGGGCTAAGTATTTGCTGTAAAGGATATTGGCTAGCTTTGAACGGCCATACTGTGCCAGTGGGCCATAATCCTTGTTGAGTTCACTCAAATCTGCGAATGAGGTCTCCTCGGGAGCAGACTCGTGGGCATTGGATGCCTGATTCGATATGCGCACGATGTTTCCGTCGCTCGCAGTCTTCTTGAGCAGAGGAAGGAGATGTGAGGTGAGAAGAACATGACCAAAGTGGTTCAGCGCCATATGCCTGTCCACGCCATAGTCTGTATGCTCTGCAGTCATGATACCTCTGCCTGCGTTGTTTACCAATATATCGACCCGATCTGTGGAACTCTTGATCTGCTCCGCGATGGCAGGAATCTTGTCCCAGGCCGCGAGATCGCACTTTATCCAAGAAGTCTTATCTGCCTTGTCATCTCCAAGCTCTTTGCGGACAGCATCTCGCGCTTTATCGACGACCTCCTTGGATGTAGACAGGATAAAGACGCGATTGATGTTCTTCAAAAGTAAGGTGTAAGAGACGCCGTATCCAATTCCTGTTGGCGGCGTCAGTACCTGGGCTCCAAACGAAGGCTCTGTGTGACTGACCTTCGCTACCGCCAGTGATGACTGCTACCTTGCCACGCTGGTCTGGGACATCATCCGTACTGAACTTCGTGTGAGATGGTGCAATCTTCTGGGCAACACCTCCCAAGTTCTCGGAAAGTGTCGAAGCGGCGGCGTTGATCGCAGACATAGCGACTGATGTTTTGAAGGTTCGTGTTGGCGCTGCTGTAAGTGTAGACCGAGCGCAGAACGCTCGCATAAGAAATACTCGAGACATCTGTATGTTTATGCACCTACCTTGCACAGTTCCATCAGTCTGTCGACACCCATTGTAATGGTCGCGCCAGTCATTCACGCGTCATGAACGGAGTCGTGATGTCAGCATGAATGCTCAGGAGTTGGCGCCTTTCAAGCACCCAGACCGCATGCGCATTAAGATGCCACTGATTTCGCGACTAGAGAGTATCATTTTCCAGTGCGATCGCTCCGTGAAAGATTGCAAAGGTATGTTGTGTTGTGTGTCGTGAAGGAGAGAAAGCTCGGTGAAAGTGGTCGAAGCTCATGGGCTTGGCATTTCCCAAATAATATTCTAGGAAGTGCCACGAAAAAAAAAGAAGATTCACACTCATGTATTCCAACACAAGCATCTAGACAAAAGAGAAGCTCATGGACACTGAGGAGATGGAGCAAAAAGTTGATGTTGCGCTAATCTCACGCTGATTGCTGCGCCTTCTTCTTGATCTCTTCTCGGATCTTCTCAGACAGACAAGACTGATTCGCAGCCGGGTCAAAAGGATCGTCAAGACGAGAATCAGGACCGCTGGTGGGAGCCATGCGTGAGGAGATCTTGTGCTGTTTGGTAAGGACTGAATGTCTCGAGTACCTTCTAGCCTAGCGATCTCAGTGCTGACATAGTCGTTCGCATCTTTCAAGGCTCTCGCACGTTGAGCGGGATCAGAAACCCAGCCACTACCTATAGGCTGTAGATCGTGCTAAGGCGGTGGCGAATCTGTCGAACAAACTGGTTGAGTACGCGTCTGGGGGCTTCTGATATGGAAGGCTCAAGTAGAGGTATTGACCTTGCGGGACTTTTTTCAGGCTTGCCATCCAACGCGCCTCTTCGGCATTGGTGTGAGCATGTAGAATGTGAAGGTCAGGCAGACTCCGATTCCAGATCATCTCTGATTATGTCTCTCGTTGGAAGAGGGACTTCAGCTTGACCCAAGTCCTTGATCTTGCGATAGCCTTCCGCATTCAAGCGAGGTCGCTCGTCGAAGAATTGTGAAAAAGTTTCATCTCGTGATCTTCGATCGAAAGGAAGGAATCGACAGGGATGGTGCCGTTTGTGAGTGAATGAGTCTAAGCTTGGCCATTCTTTCGCTCCTTGGCTGGTCTCGGCTATCGCTACTGGAGCGACGACAATTCCGCGTAAGGTACGTGCTAATCCTCGTATCCTTCGCTATGATTGTGTGTAGAAAAGAAGTTTCGACGAGCAGGGAGATATGCCGGGCTGTGTTTGGTAATATGCTCAGGAAGTGTTGTGTGTAGGCAGACAAGGTGAGAGAGAGACTGGATGAATGGGGTAGGACAACATACGGCAACTTGGTATCTGTTCGCTTCGTTTGCGGTCGGAAATCGGCCGATCGACTGCTTCTTGTGTTGGGCTGCGGTACTGTCAGTAATGCGTCGGTTGTGATGACGCCGGTTCACTCACATGCTCTCTGCACATTTCCAGCACACTACGGAAACTGCATGGCATCAAAGCGCTCGAGAGCCAGCAATCTTCGAGCTGCGGGCCATCGAGGTTAGTGATCTGATCGAGATACTTTTTGGTCGGTCAGCGGTCGGTGACTCTTGGGTTTGGTGAGTGAACGACTGACTCTTGGTATGATACTTGTGCTATAGCCCACAAAATCTCTCACTTTGGCACCTCTCTACGTCTGAATGGGTAACATGGCAAATTCTTGTTTGGCAGATCGGAGATGACATCGGTTTTGCTCGTAATATAAAACTCGTCCTGTGTGCCGAGAGTGTGCAGTTCCTGGTCTTCGTCGACTGTTGTGGAAGGCTCCATGCTCACTGACTTACCGCAGATCACCATTCTTGGCGCTATTCAAACAGCGGCTATGTAGGCCTGAATACGCCGGCTCGCAAGACAGGCAGCGTCATGGTAAGCAAGCAATATTGCTCAATAGGCTATGAGTCCTTGCTTTTCGGTCTTCATGGCTGTGAAGTATTCTTGCTGTCAGTACGAGAGGGCAGCTGTACTTGGCAGGAAAGGTGAAAGAGCTCCTCTTGTCTGCTGTCAAAATGGTTGTAGGGCTTGCTTTCGCAACCATGACTACGAATGTCGCAACGCCCTGGTCATAAGATTGACATGGACCGCCAAAACTGTTGTAGTCACTTCCCTTGGTGGCAAGCTCAGCTTCGATCACGATCGTCGTCTCGGCTGATGGCTTCCCAGACCATGGACAATGGCAGAGGCGTCCATGCACAGCGCAAGATACCTTGCAGCGCAGTACCTTCCCTCTTGTTCATCGTTATCGAGAATGACGTCTCGAGAGATTGCTGAGTGAGTTTTCTCGCCACAGTAGTCCCTGCATGAACGAACTTTCCCAGTTCGGTATATTATATCGGAAAGAGCAGGAGCGAACTTCACGTGGAGGCAAGTGATTCCGCGAGGCATCCCAGCCCAGCAGTACGACCCGGGTGTACTGCGCAGCTCAGTGATTGGCCTGAAGCTCGCCGTAGATGCTCTTTGCCATATTACTTGCATACAATTGCCAGCACTAAAATTCGGCTTCGCGATAAGAGATGATCGGACCGTAGTCGGGCATAACAGCAGTCCAGATGCTCCAGGCTCATTTGTCGAGTCGCCAAGTCTGCAATGCCAGCAATTGCAGGAGCTGGGATAGCTCGAAGCTGAGAATTCGACAAGCGTGGAGTGATGATAGGGTCTTCAACGCTTGGGTGCTCTGATACCACGCGGTCCGCGATTGCCTCGACTTCTTAGTAGGAGAGGTGAGATTGCGATGAAATGAAAATTGTTGTTGCAAGCTGAACGATGCGACCCGCATTTTCGTAAGACCAGACTCCAGAGCGGGACTTCCAGGATATAGGACCGGTTGCTGCCGTCGTCAGCTTCCCAAACATTGGTACCTCTATGATATGTGGTGGAGCCCTTCGAGCTGTTGACATTTAGAGTGCTCAACCAGCGGCTGAGAGCTCAGCATTATGATTGAGCGACAGGGCCGAGCCGATCATCAGGAGATGCGTGGGGAAAGGAACATGTTTTGCATGGTGATGGGACTCTCGCTTGAAGTGCCAGGATCGATGTTAATAGAGAGAGTTGAGAAGAGAGGGGCACTTGGCCTTCACATGCAAAGCACGTTATGGACATGTTCCTTCGTAGTGCATGGCGTGACGGCTGTCAAGAGGCAGCCACCGTGCAGGAGCTCCATACATTTGTTCCTCATAACCAGCAGAGATGAAATGAGGTCTGCCGAGCGAGAATCAAAAATTCTAATTTCCGCTGGTTCGGTTCAAGTAACAATTCACAGGGCCAATGGTCTCGAAGAAGTTCATCTGCCACACTAGCCTCACGTTGAAGACAAGAGGAACAGCGCGATTGTCTCTGATTTGTCGAAGTCAGCGTGGTGAGAAGGAAGAGTGGCGCATTAGAGCAGTTGGCTGTCGTGCATATACCAAAGCGCCATCATGTTTAGCGATATGTATGCATTGAGCAATGAAAAGGCTTCGTCCGTTCATTGGCCTCTCCGCACTGTGGGGAGGAGCGGAGAGCACTGGCATGAACTCGCCGATTGCGCGTTCTGTAACTATAAGCTCTAGGCGTGCATTCATCAGGAGACTCCGGATGTCACGATGCAAGGGCTGTAGACATGAGAAGGTTTGCCGTTCTGAGTCGTGTTAGTGCAGTGCAGCTGTCGAGTCGTCGTAGCGTCAAGACATGGAGAAGGCATGTTCGACAGAAGGTATCTTCGCTGTGCTCTGGAAAGCGTTGAAAGTGTACCTACAACAATGTAAGGCTCAATGCGAATAATGTGCTGCAGGCAGCGCCTAGAACTAGCTGCAGGTTGAGGTGGTCAACCCTGCTCTACCGGTCCGAATGAACAAGGCGATGCCGATCTGCCGTTGCAGCTGCCATCGGGAACATGGCACGGGCGTACAGAGCACTGAGAGTCTTTGTCTACAATATCAATGTCTTCTTGTTTTACTCTTGACCTTGTCCCTTTGAGAGATCCTGTCTCCCCGGAGCCGGCAGACGCGACACTCGAGACGCCATCGCCACAAAGTTTCTGCTATTGTACCAGCATTGCCATCTTGCCCGACTCTCTATAAAATTCTATTGCACAGCAGCGGCTAGGGACAGGGACAGGGAGCGAGCGTTAGAGCAACTTTCCTACCCACATCATTTCTTACTTACTCCTCCTCAACATTGGTCTGCCACAGCGCGTTCCTATCTGCTGCATTACTACCTCGACGCCGACAGGTCTGGCATACACCCCATCACTTCCACACCGGCACCCCATCGCGCTGCACCACACTTCAGTATTGCCTGCTAAGCAAGCTGATATTCACAGGGGTCTTGGCGAGCGGTGTAGCGTGAGACGGGATCAGCGGCCAGGCCATTCTGAAGGCAGGACCTTCTCGCTGCCCACAGTTCTACCGCAATCTCTGCTATTGCGATTGCTGCTGCTGCTGCATCTGCGCACGGCCAGAGCGCCCTGCCCTGCCCTGCCCTGCACATACCTTCGTTTCGCCGTGTCTGGAGTCGGAGTCGCACTCGCACTCGCTACCTATGTGTCAAGTGTCTTCTTACACACTTGCGCGATGACCGAAGTGCTGGCCATCCCCAGACAACCAGACGGCCAGTCGTTCTACGAAAGCTCTGCGCTCAATCCGTCCCCGCCATCTTCCTCGTCGCTATTCTTGGACGCTGCTCCACTGTCATCAGGCCCAAACCAAGAACAAACGCCGCACTCTACCCCACTGTCACCGCCACCTTCGACCACTACTTCCTTCTCGCACTTCTCAAGCTCAATATCCGACGACTCAGCGACGGCCAGCACAACATCCTCAATAACCAGTGATTTATCTCTGGATACCGACATCACCTTCCCAAACTACGACGCCGACATTGCCGTGCCTCCCTCCTCTCCTGCATTTTGCGACGTCGATGACGATTGCAGCCAACCACATGAATCCACGACTACCGACACAACCATATCAGAATCACCCTTACCCACGCCGACCATCGTCGACGACTCTGCGCTGCGCCAAGAGCCGTCACGTCAGGTTGATTTCCTGAGTCATGAATGGAGGGAGGAGGACATTTGGTCATCATGGCGAAACATTGTCTCACAAAGAAAGACCGTGTACGGAGAGCGTTCACGACTTGAGAATGCCTCCTGGCGGACGTGGGCCAAAGCGAAGTTCGACTTACGCACTGTATCCCCAGAGCAATTAAATTGGTATGTCCACAGCTTCAAGGCTATCATTCAGCCTTGCTAATTTGTAACAGGCTCAAAGAATCAGACGTAACATGGCTCTACGGACCGCTGAAACTGGCGCCATCCTATCCCATCTCTGAACGCAGTGGCTCGCAACCCGAATCTCAAATTTCGAAGAGCAACTCGTTTATCAACAAGAAGCCTATACTGAAGAAACGCAGTGTATCAGAAGTGATGCTGCAGAAGTCGCTTTCTACTTCTTCCTTGGTGAAACAAGCAGCTGCTCAAGTGCAAGCTCAGGGCCGAGAAGGCAGGAGATCGGGTCCGGAGGTTATCGACTCCAAGTTGCAATCCGAAACTCCTAGCCGGGACCAAACTGACTATTTCACAAGCTGGAGCAATAGCAGTGGCGGGACACCATGCGAGACTCAGGAAAAGCGACACATTCGATTCGATGACCGGGTAGAACAGTGCATTGCCGTCGATTGCAAGGATCCAGGACCGGAAGACGAAGAGGTACATGGCCAGACTTCGAGTTCAGATTCGAGCAGTGATGATGGAGTTGTAATGATGAACCGCAAGAAACGCTCAGGACCCAAGAAAGCCAAGAAGGGAAGTCGAAGTAATTCCGCGAATGGTCGGAAGATCATCGAGACGTTACCTGCCACGACTCTGAAGTACCGAACAGACAGTCCGGATGTGACTGAAGAAGCACAACACCATACCTTTGGCCGCTCATGGAATTCCAGCAAACTTAGTCCAAGCCCCTCGCAGGAGACTCTGCGACCGACTCGTCCCTCGAGCAACTTTTTGCTCCCAGACGATGAGGATGAAGCAGAAGACGACATCGACTCAGATTCCTCGTGGACTTTCGGCGCGAGCAACAGCAAATCCTCTCTTGGAACAGCAAGTAGCCCGACATCCCGACGAAGTGGCGGTCAAAGCAGCCGCAACAGAAGTAGCACGCCTGGCCCGCGTGAAAGTCATTATGAGATCGAAGGCATGCGACGTACCGAGAGTGGTATGTTCATGCCCTACGATGACGATGACGATGAAGTTGTTGCCGCGGGACTCTTCGGCCGTGTGAGTGAGACCATCAACACGGCCAGAGACATCGCCCACGTTATTTGGTACGCAAACTCATCTTGTCTTCACCTCTCCGTTCTTGCTAACAAAAGAACAGGAATGTTGGCTGGCGGAAATGAAAATGCTAAAAATTTCGCCTCGCTTTACATGCTGTTAATAAGCAGTTATGTGTGCCACCAGGAGTGTTGGATGCTCGATGATGACTGCAGTCACCTGGAATGAGCTGCATCAACTCGACACGCCACCTCCCATGCCAAAGTCGCTGCCTACAGATCACACTTCGGAATGTGCCATGTCAACCAAAAGTAGCTCCAGCAAGCATGCAAGGCCACCACGATCATGACGAAACGACCAAATGTAATTAGCCCAAGCTGGCACTGTGAACATAGACCAGGGATCTTGAGGAGTACTTAATAGAGGATGGATGATCTGGCATGAGCATCCGTATTTAGCAAGCAACGCTGCAAAGGCGCCTTTTGCCTTGCTATCTATTCTAGATATCCTTTTTCCCCTGCCTTTCCACACGTTGGACGCCCAGACTGAGCAGACGCGACTGAGAAGAGCCACGATGACCAAGGTGCCTGCGAATTCAATTGCAGATCCGCCTGTGTTGTTTGATGTTGATATCAAGAGAATGATCGCAGCATTGGAAAGAGAGTCGCGCATCGCAATGCAAGTCCGAAATATGGCGCATCTGATGTCAGCGTGAATTTTTTTTTCTTCACTTGAACATAAATCGTGCATTGCCGCAATCCTACCCGTGGATATTGTCGAAGTAGCGAGTGTTCATTTTGTAAAATAGTATGAGTACGTGCCGTCCGTGCACCTCATCTCAATTTAAGCCTTCGCCTTATTACTCGCGTGCAGCATTCAAGGTTCCTGCCAACCTCCTTTGAGGATGTTTCGGCATATACGCTTCCTCTTCTCCATCTTACTCTTCATCGTAATCTGCAAGATTTCGCAAGTGCTGAGCGAGAAAGGCAGCTTCCAAGTGTGAGAGCGAGAAAGAGCGAGGCAGAAAGCATGGAGGAGCGGCACAACTTCGAGGAGCGGCCAGATGTAGAGTCTTTGGTTGCTGGACTCGTGGCTGAAAGCGAGAGCGCACGCAAGTATGCGGTGTTCAAGCTCAAGGGCCTTCTGAGCGATCCGTCCTTCTCAGATGCCTTCATACAAGCCGGCGGTCTACCTGCCCTGCGCCGGGCAGTTTTGGACACATCGGGCAACACACAGGCCTACGCGCTGGGCAGCTTGGATGCGCTGTTGGAGCTGGATATGGGATGGGAGTGCTGCGATGAAGATGTTCTGGAGAAGGTAGACATAGCTATACGAACTTAAAGACTGGTTGGTCTTTTGACGGAGCTGACCACGGCCGTAGGCATTGTCTCTAGCTATCTCTCATCCCCTCGTGAACATTGTTCGCAACGCCCTCACTCTCCTGGTCTTGGTAGTCTCACGACCTGCGCATCCTCGGAACTCGAATGAGGATGCTCACGGATTTCGTGCTTTGAAGCCGGCGCTGGACGACCACCCACAGTTCCTAGAGTCTCTAGTGCAGCGACTGAGTGCTTCCGACCATACCCTCTGCGCCAATGCCCTTCAGCTCGTCAACGCTTTGATGAGAGACGCTATCACCAACGGAGGCGAGCACGAATGGCCCAAGTTCATCAAAAAACTGCAAGACCTCGGTGTGATTGGTGGAGTGGGTATGCTGATGCGTGGCGACGCTGCCAACTATGCAGATAGCCCTCTCGCAATTGCTATCCTAGAGTTTCAAGGCCTAACCAAAGTCCTGCTGCGTAAGTGGAGAGACGTCATGGTCAATGTTGAGCTTTCCGAGCACAAGCGAGCCTTGAAAACAATCCACTTGTTAAGCAAGCCAGAGCCATATACTCCGCCGGTCGGCGTGAACGGAACCAAGGTCAGGAAACACCATCCAGAGAAGTGGCGAAGGCTTGGTTTCGAGACTGAATCGCCTGCTTGGGAATTCGACGAGACGGGTTATCTCGGGATGATGGATTTGGTTGAGTACACTCGCCGCAACGAAGATACTTACCAAAAGACCTTGATGGAACAGTCTACGCAACCACGAGAACTGCGATGTCCTATCGCACGCGCCAGCCTAAGCGTGACTCTGATCTTGTACGAATATTTTGAGATCGACGATAGCACTGTGGATGGCTTCTATGACAGCAGCTTTGCCCGCGATCAGAGCGTTGACAGATTGTATAAACCGCTTCTGCTCCAGTGGGGACGTCTGCATACGGCTGCCTTGAATGCTTTCATCCGGCTGTGGAAGGACGCAGGTGCCGAGCAACAGGACATTTACAAAATCGAAGAACTTGTCCGAATTGTCGTCGAGCGGATCCTTAGCTCCGTCGGTCGAAAGACGGATGTCAGCAAAGTAGAGGAAGAACTTCGCAACGTCAGTCTCGAAACCGCTCGGCGTTGGCAAATGGATAACCTCAACGATGTCTATCAAGACGCCTGGGGTCCACATCTAGTCCAAGTGCGGGAGCAACTTCACCACGAGAGCTTGCAATTCATGAAAGAGCAGCGTATCCGATGCTTGCTCCAAGGATCTTGGTTTCCGACTTCTTCCTCTTCTTCAAACGAGTCAGGCTGGCGATATGTAAGGTTAAGCCATAACCGAAGATGGCTATACTACGAAAACTATCCTGTGAAAGGGGACACCGAACCACCTCTCACCGACCTTCACGAAAAGATCGAACTCAACCTGGTAACTTCCGTCGACAGTAATGTTTCGGCCCCCGAACAACCCATGAGCATTCACGAAAAACATCAAAGCTCGGAAACTCAGCGAACTTCGGCAACGGCACGAGAATCTTGTTCTGATGCCAACAACAATGCCAAAATCTCAACAACCAAGATCACGATCCTAGGAACCGGGTCCAAATCCTCGAAAGATCACGAAGAGCGGGTTCTGCTGGAACTGTTCCCTGCGACTTCTTACTTGGCATCGGAATGGTTGGATGGTCTTCTGATGCTTCTCAACCAGCAACCCATCACAAAGGATACCACACGGTTGATCGAGATGATGGAAGACTGGGGCGTGAGGCTGCGAATGCTGAATTTGAGGTGGGAAGACGTCGATTGGGAGGCTTTGGAGGCCAGTGTCAAGGGTGAGGGTAGGGAGGGTGGTGCTGTCAAGCCCGTACCTAACAGGGATGGCTTGGATGATGAGTATTGGTATGCTTTGCCGGATGAAGTATAAGGATGAGCTTAGACCGTACCTATACTTGATGTAACTGATGTTCATGTATTATGAAGCTATCTACTAGCGCACAAATATATATGTGGCAGCAGTTGCAGCCTAAGGCAATATGCACGTAATAGCTAAGACACATACTTCAAGTTACCCCCTTATCGCGTGCATACATCTAGACAAAGTAGAAACATAGAGGTGATTAAAGGTAATTAACAGAGAAAGAACTAGCTATTCCATTACCTTAGTTCTTTAAGACATTCTCTTTAAGACATTCCCCTTTCTAACCGGACTAATACTTAGTAGCAGGCTAAGCGGCGCTTTTAATAGCGCTCTTATAGTCTACTAAGTTTAGCTGTTTAATAAAGCGGCTATGCTTAAGCTTATTAAGCGGCTTTGTGAAGCTATTAGCGATCTAATCGTGTGTACTAATCTAAGTAACGGCTATAGTACTATCTACAATCTTCTCGCGAATGTAGTAAACCCGAGTATCTATATGCTTAGTACGTCTATTAACATTCGTAGACTAAGTAATAGTAATCGCTAATTAATTGTCTTCGTATAGGGTTACTAGTTCAATTAAGCCTTTATAACTAATCTCCTTTAGCATCCGAGCTAGAGCGACGGCCTCCTTAGCGCCGGTTGTTAACTAGATATACTCGGCCTCTATAGACGATAGAGTAACTAACGTTTAGCGACCTAACTTGTATAATAAAGGTCCGCCTACTAGAGTAAAGTAGAAGCCTCTAGTAGAGCGTCGAGTAATAGGGTCGTCGGCCTATAAGGCATCGTAGTAACTAGCGAGGTTGAGTTTATCGTTCTTCTACGTACCTTAGAAGCGTATACTACGGTAACGAGTGCTAACTAGGTACTTAATTAACTAAAGGAGAGCATAGTAGTACTCCTTAGTTAGGTTTGCGATAAAGCGTAATAGTAGGCCCGCCGTATAGTAGGCATTAGGTCGAGTAATTATTACAGGCTATAGAGCCTCGCTAATGCCTTCTTAATACTTCGTCTTAAACGTAGTACTCGCCGTATAGGTGTCCGGTACGCGTTAGATAGTAGACTTAACATAGCGTAGAGCTATTAGAGTAGTAGGTAGTACACGACCTAGCATACTATACTTCTTACCGAGACGGTTTAAGTAGGCGTCCTACACGATGTAGATAGTACGGTCCTTACGGTTATAGATAATGCGCATGCCGAGATAATAGTAAAGATCACTAAGTTCTCGCATGTTAAAGCGATCCTTTAGAAGTTATGTAACTACTTATAAGGCAGCTATTAAGTATGCGATAATAATTATGTTATCGATATAGATAATAATAATTGAACCGCTAGTATGCTGAAACACGTACACGTTACTTATTATCGGGATGAAGTTAAGAGACTTTAAGTATTTTCGAAGCTCTTCGTACCATAGCATTAGCGACTACTTTAAGCCGTATAAGGCTTTCTTTAGTAAGTAGACTATACCTTTACTACTACGGTCCTTAAAGCCGTGTAGCTACTCGACGTAGATCTTATGCTTATCGTTAATTATAGCGTTTAAGAAAGTAGTAAGGATATTATACTATTATGCCTCTAGGTCGTAGTAAGTAATAAGTGCGAATAAGGCGCGTAGGGTTAATGGCTTTGTAACCGTAGTATAAGTCTCATTATAATCTTGCCCCTTAACTTGAGTAAAGCCCTTAATAACCTAACGTCCCTTAAAGCGGCTCTTCTTACTATTAGCATCGCGCTTAATAGTAAATACCTATTAGCCGCGGACTACCTTACGGCCTAAAGTAGTAACTTCTTATCTAGAGACATATATCTAGGTAACGTTGTCTATAAGTGCCTTAAACTTAGCCTTATAGGCTTCTTTCCATTATAGCTAGTATAGGGATTCCTTAGCTTCTTTAAAACTCTTCGGAATAGGAATGTTATCTTCAACTAGACCTTATTTAGCAATGTAATAGGCTACTATAAAGCCCTTCACGCATGCTATAGGCATGTTAGCTATTAAGCGGCGTGCTTTGCGTACAACACCTACATCTGTAAGGTAGCCTCGTAGTAAGTTACAAGCTAACTTGTTACTACGGGTCGAGCGAGTTACGCGTACGCTAGCGTTATTAGGTCGCTTAAACTTAGGCAACTAACCTAGTTTACCCTTTCGTACGTTTAGATTATATGCAACTAATTAGCCGCTAGTAGGCTAACCTAGCTCTTCTTTAGCTAACTAGAAGCCGTTATTATCACTTAATAGCTAGACCTCTAGTATATCGTCCTCGACTAGCGGTAGATTAACAACCTTATTAGCTAGTAGCATAGGCAGATCCTCTATAGGTCCCTCTTATTAAGGTAGAAGTTGCTAGACAATACTAGTAGTATCCTTAGGAGCGTCATTTGTTGTCGCGTTAAATAGGGCTAGCATGACTAACTTAATCGTCATAAAGTCGCTATCGGACGGGTCTTCTAGATTAGTGTATGCCTCTACACCATCTAGCAGTAGAAGATCATTTAACTCGATAAACTATACATCCTTTAAGACGATAACCTTATGTTCGTTAGGTAGGTAGATCATGTACTTACTAGAGTCTACTAAGTACTTAGCATAACTAACTAGCTTGCTAAGTCTACTACGGGCGTTAAACTTCTTACCTCGTATAACTCTATAGTCGTAGATAATAGCCGTGTAACCATACGCGCGTAGGTGTTATATTCGTAGCTACTTACGTAACTAACCTAGTTCCTTAGCTACGACCGTATACGGACTATTACTACTAAGTACCTAGCTCGGGGTAATGTTAATAATGTGCGTAGCTATAGTAACTACCTATAGCTATAAGGCTTTCGGAAGATTAGCGTACAATATTATCTTTCGAGCGGTTATATAGATAATATAGTTACTAACCTTAGTAAGACTATTCTACGTAGAGGAATACGGTGCTATAACCTATAGGACAATGCCGTTATTACGAGCCTACTCTAAGAGCTAATTGCTACTATATTTACCCCCTCTATTCAACCGGTAGATAGGAATTAAATAGCTAGTCTATGTGTATATATATACACGGTAGTCTTTAATCGTAATAGCGGCACCTAACTTCAAGGTACTCGAATATTCGTAGCGAAAGGTTAACTTAGCGCATGTAAAGAGTATAAAGTATCTCTCCTTCAATAAGCCTAGATTAGTAATACATACTACGTCTACATAGACAATGTAGTAGATCGTAGATAGTCGTACACGTAGGAGTCGGCTATATTCCTTATGTGCTATTACTATGCGATAGGCAATATAGTTACGGAAGTTCTTCTTATCGCCGATAATAACAATGTAACCGTCGGCTTCTAACTAAAGTAGTTTACTATAATGAATATAACTATATCGTAGGTACTACTCTTCTATAGTGCCCGCTAGTACCCCCTTCTTCGATAGAAGTACTACTACCTAGCCATCTAGACTAGAGGTTAGTATATGTAGGTAGGGAAGTCCATTCTTGCGATAGGTCTAAGCGATAGTAACCTCTTTACTATTAACGTGTGTGAATAATACTCGTTTATCGTTGCGGTAGAAGTAGCCCTTATCGGTAAGCTTCTCGGTAGATAGAAGGTTAGCTATAAGACTAAGTACATATAGTATCTCTAATAGACGTAGTGTGCTAACTCCCTCCTCGTTAATAATCTTAGTATAAGCTATACTAATTATTATAGCATACTTTGTATTACTACTAAAGCGCATAGGTATATTATAGCCTTCGTACTTAATAAGGAGTACTAGATCATTAACTATGTGTATACTTATGCCTAAGTCTACAACCTAGTTAGTCGTGCTAGTTACTACTATAAGTATAGTCGTAGCCGTATCGCTAATAGTAACGGCGTTAAACGAGTACTATAACTTCGGTGCATCTATTCGTAGGTCGTTATAGGCGTATAAGCCCTATGTACCTACCTACGGCTATTACTATTGCTAAGTAGTTAGTCCACGCTATTACTACTATTGCTACACCCCCTTCTTCTCGGCCTTCTCGCGCTTACGACGGAGTCGGTCTTCTTCCTTAAGATAAGGGTATTTGTTATAGCATCGATCTAATGGATAGGTACCTCTATAGTAAGTGTACTTCTCGCGTTACTAGTAACTATCTTTCTTCTTATCGCGACTATTCGAGTCGTTCCCCTTACTACCGCTACGGCCGCCGCGTCTACTACGGTTACCGCGGTTACTACGGTTATAGTCGCGATCCTTATTAGTAGGTAGCGTCGCTTTCTAAAGGCCGAAGTATCTACTATACTAAGCCTAGTTAAGCTAAGCAACATTCTCATTAAGTAACGCGCTAATAATGTTATCGAGGGTATTATCGTTAATCTTGAAGTTAGAGGCGCGTATTTACTTACGGCGTATTTATACGAAGGCTTTATAGAAGGGACTAATTTACATAATGAAGAGATAGATAGCTTAATAATAACTAATAGTAAGCTTAGTATCCTTTAAGGCGCTAAGCTTCTTCTTATAGTTATTATAGAACTTTTCGATGTCCTTACCTTCGTACCGAAGGGTAATATATTCTTAAAAGAGTATAAATTTAGTAGACCCACTATTACTAGTATACTTCTTCTTTAGGTAGGCCTATACCTCCTAAGACGTAGCGAGTCTAAGTAACGATTATTAGATCTCGGTAACATAATTAGCAAAGATCTAGGTGCGTATAGACTAGTCTTTAGTATCCCATTTATCTTAGCGGTCTTCGAAATCGACCGTTAACTTACCCGAGTCTTTAATAGAAGGCTTAAGGCGGGTCCCTTAGACATAGCGCTATACCTACATACCCTTAAGTACGCCTTTAGTAGCGTAAGACTATAACGGGTAGTTCTCTTTATTCTTTAACTTAGGAATGTTGCTTATATAAGTACCGGTAACGCCGGTAGAAGGCGCTATTACGGATAGTAAGGCGGATAGTACGTACCTACGCGTTTAATTAGTAACTAATGTACTAGCACCTACTAGAATAGTCGAGTCGCGCTAGGTAACCGACGCGCTAGCACCTACTAGAGTAGTCGAGTCGGGTTGTAGTGGCGGTAGCGACGACGAGGTCGGCGGCGCCTACATAGGTTAACGATGCTAATTAGTAGTAGTCGGAGTATCTATAGGTTACGTGCGTAAAGCGCGTAAGGGGCTTATAACTACTTAATATAACTAATATTCATATATTATGAAGCTATCTACTAGCGCACAAATATATATGTAGTAGTAGTTGCAGCCTAAGGCAACATGCACGTGATAGCCAAGACACACACTTCAAGTCCTATTGAATTGATTGAATCACTGATCGAGCGACGAGCGCTGACCGTATCGTGTGATTCTATTGGCATCTCCTGGATTTGCATGCTCAATGCGAGGGCTACCCTGGCTAGCTTTCAGAATCTTTTGCTCGTCCGGGTTGGTTTTCGGCGAAACAGCACGTTCGCAATGTAGTCTCCTTTCTCATTATTTTTAGTCTCTTGTTGTTGTTGTTGCTGTTGCCTGTCTTGTCTTGTCTTGTCTTGTTCGGTAACGTGTGCAAGGAGGCTTTCGTGATGCTAGGCTTTCGTTAGCGCAGTTTTCAATTCGTTCTTCAAGTCGAACGGAAAATCTCATTTGCCCGAGGCCCCGGCATCACGAAAGGGTGGCATCACGAAAGCCTCCTTGCACACGTTAATTGCAGCTTTCTCTAAGCGTTCCTAAATACATAAGAGATCCTCTTGTTAGGTAGGGGTGCTATGTTGTTGCTAACGACTAACGTTAATAATATTGCTAACGCGATTAATAACGTTGCTATTACCTAGTGCGTGGTTAATAACCGAGGGCTAAAAGACGCTAACCCGAAGGGCGGAAGGGGAAGGTTGCGTATATTAGACTACTAGTAGTTAGCATATTGGACTACTAGTAGTTAGCATATTAGACTACTAGTAGTTAGCATATTGGACTACTAGTACTTAGCATATTAGACTACTAGTACTTAGCATATTAGACTACTAGTAGTTAGCATATTAGACTACTAGTAGTTAGTACTATACTAGCATGTGTAAAGACTATAGATAAATGCTACTATAGACTAATTTTTACTATTGATATTCGCGCTAAAGTTAAGATTGTCCACGTAGTTTAAAGGAGGCATCTTAAAAAAAGTTAGAATTTCAGGATTCGTAGAATTGCTAGAAATGCGAAAAATAGAGGATCTAGTAGGGCGCCGCTGGTGTGTTCGGCGCTCCCGTGTCCCGCGTTAGCCAGAATGTAATCCGTACCTCAACTAAATAAGTAGTGTGCACAACGATTTGGGGGTTTCAGGCTGCCTACATGTGACAGTGTCTATTGCGGCAGGTATACGCCGCCTCTACGAGGCAGGAGTACACCGCCGCCTCTAGTAGATAGATATAGAGGTAGCGTTTATAGATAGACATTAATTATATATACTTATATATTAGCTCTTATTTAGTCTAGACGTACTAACTAGTAGCACTACTAGTTCGACCTTCTTCTCGATTAAAATAAGCGATCGATACGCTTTAGACGACTAAGATCTACCCCTCCTACCTATCTACCCGGTTCTACCTAAGGTACCCGGTTCTACCTAACTCCGCCCGGCCTACCCGGGCCCTAGTAAAAGAGCTCGTAACGAAATAAGGCCCTCTAAGAAGAAACTTCCGTATAGATATAACGGTAAAAGCTACTTAGTAGTACTACCCTAGTACCCTATACTACTATATAGCCTCTCGTACCTCGCGAGTACTTTCCCTTTTAGGCGATCGGGTCTATCCGATACCGACCTTACCTCCTACCCGTATTAGTACGCTCCTAGCTTCCTTTAGATATTAGGACCGAAAGACGGAAACTACTAACCGTAGAGGTACTCTTTACCCCCGACTAACCCTAACGCTAACTTCTATATGTTACGTTACGGGTCCGGCCTTACGAGAGGCGGACGATCGTTTACCGTAGCGACGATCCCGGAACTCGACCTATATACCCTTAATTTAGTCTATAGCTTCGCCGAGTTCCTAAAGAACCTATAGCACCTAAAGTCTATATACTATAAGCGACGAGAGTAACTAACCCGCTTAGTCCGAGTTATCGTTACGTAATTCCCTCCTCTAGCTAAATACGAGCCCGCGGTAGATAGCTAGGTACGCGGTATAAGTACGTTAGGATTCCCCCTAGAGTAGGTAGTTAATAAGTCGGCTATAATAGCTATAGTAAGAGTAGTCCTATTATACGATAAAGACTTCCTACCGGTAGAGGAATAGATCCCGATACTATAAGCGTTACTAGTTACCGTAGCTATACTAGCCCTAGAGGAATAAATCCTAACCTTATAAGCCCTACTAGCTATTAGAGTAGTACTAGCTCCGGAGGAATAAATTCCTATCCTACGAGCGTTACTAGCTATAGGGGAGTAGGCCTACGTTCCGCTAGCGTTATTAGCTATCCTAATCCCGCCGATACTAGAAGACCGGCCGGCGGAATTAGCGGAAACTTAACGCTAGATTATCTAGCTAGCTAGTTTAACGCCTCCTAGGGTAGATATACCGCTCTATCCTCTTCCGGAGTATAATCCTCTTCCGGATTAGCGGGAATAAGGATAGATAGTTTAGCTAACTAGCCTATAGAAGCTAAGCCTATCGGAACCCTTACGAAGAGGCTTATCGCTACCTCCTCTACCGGAATCTCTATAATAGACGCCTTCTTAGTTAGAAGTACGGCGTACCGAGTTAACCTACTAAGGCATCGCTCGGTTAAATCTTCGCCTAGCGATACCGGTAACGCCTCCTCGGTAATAGTAGATACTACTATAAGTACCTATCC
>LFZN01000271.1:0-40161 GCA_001578235.1 Pseudocercospora eumusae | reverse complement strand
CTTAGCGTAGGGTCGAAGAGGCCTATACGGGCTAGGTCGAATCTTACTCGCTAGCGGTCGCGAATAGATTCTTCCGAGCTCGAGGACGATAAGGATCGGTCGTAATAGTATCGATAGCGATACGTTCGGCGGTAGCCGCGTCGATTACGACGACTACGATCGTCCCTATCTAACGAGCTCTTAGATAACGATAGTAAGCGGCGAGAGCGACGATCGGTCTTACTATATCGCCCCGCTATACCGTATCGATAACTAGCTTAGCGATCGCTACGATTATCGTAGCTAGAATACCTATCTTCGCTATCTCGCCGCGTCCTCTAGCCTCGCCGGTACCGCTTACGGTAACGCGAATACGACCGCTAGTATCGCCTATAGTACCGAGAGGGCGAACGTAGATTATCTAATCGCCGAATATAGCGATTACGCGGTAGATCGTACTTACTATTAGTAGCGAAACCTACTTTTCTAAGTCGAGATTACCGGCGTTCGTGTAAGTAATCCTATATTATCTCTTAGAACTTTCCTTTATTTCCTTACGGGCTATAGCGGTCGTAACGGTTATTACGTCCTAGATAATTTCTCTACCCGCTAGGCTTACCGTATTCCGGGCGGTAGTACGAGGCCTCTCTAGCTTTAGGAAAGTAGCGACCCTAGTCGCCGGGAGGGTCTATTTCCTTAGGAGCTAGGGTAAGGCCTTAGTAAATTAGAAAATCGATAACGGTATCGTCTAAATAGACCCCCCGTCTCTACGCTAATTACCTTAACGCGTCGAAGCGATACTACTCCTATTACTAGCGAATCTCTTCCCGGCCGATCTCCTCTATCTCTACTAATAGCTCGCGGTAGTCGTATCGAGCATCTCGGCGACGCGAGCGGCCGCGTAGTAGTTTAGCCTACTCTATCGGGCCTTAGCGAACACTTACCGGTAGATACGGCGAGGTATTAAATAACGAAGATAGGCGTATTAGCTACTACGAATAGAGACTACTTAAGGGCCGCCGGCGAAATACTAACGGGAGCTAGCGCTTAGATCTCTCCGATAGTAGTCGAGCTTATGCTTAATAATCGTTAGACTAGGATAGTAGTACGTACTCCGATCGCTCCGATCTAGATTAAGCCTATATCTAGTAATCGCCTAGTTAAGTATTAGGTGCCGCTAACTACTAGGCTAAAGGAGAGGGCGGCGGCGGTCGAGGAGATTACGGTCTTACGGATAGCTCCCGCTACTCCGTAATTCTCGCTCGCTTAACCTCTATAGGGGAGTAGATTTTAGGGTAAAGCCGCTTATAGTAGTACGATTCCCTAACCCTAGGGAATACTACTTTTAGCTCCTTAACGGCTTTCGTTAGGAGTCCTTTATCTACTACCTACTACCCTAGAAAGAGGAAATTATCGAGGGTATCGAGGGCTAATTCGCGTACCTTACGTTCGGAAGGAGGCGGATTCCCTATTAGTAGGTAATGTCGTCGAACGTAGGATGCTAATAGGTCTACTCGGCCCTATTTATTCCTTAATTAGGTAGTAAAGATCTCGCTATACTCGACGAATCGTTCGATATACGAGCTAATTAGGATAATATACGATTCTATGTCCGGTAATCCTAGATTCCGGTATGCCGGGAGCGGTCGAACCGCTAGTTTAGCGAATAGCGCTCCCTACCGGGTTAGGAGCGGTACCGATAAGTAACGGTATAAGGTAGATATAGGATAATAATGTCGATTACGATAAGGAGAATATTAATCGTAATAGGTTATAGGTATTTCGGCCGAAATAGAGAGGATTCCTAACTAAAGTTAGTAAGCTCTTAACATAGATAGTAAGGTAGGCACGGTAGGCGTCTTAATAGGCCCCTCCCGATTTCTTAGGAGTAACTACCCTTCTTCGTACCGGTCCGTACCTACCTCGGCTAATTAGTAGTATAGAGGGAGTTTTAGTACCGGTAGCGTACTATATACCGCTATCGACTAGTGCGGAAGTAGTGGATCGAAACTAGCGGGTTATATCGATATAGGCTAAATATATAACGATCTAACGCCTAATCGGTACGATTAGTAGTTAAATCGATTCCGTCCGGCCTAGTAGTTATAATCCGGTACGGGTTTCGATTCCGGTAGAGGAGGCGATTAGTATAGTAGCTAATCGTGTCGTTAACTAAGTAAAGCTACTATGTTAATAGGAACCGTGGTAAACGGGGACTATCGTGATAGTGAATATACTTACTCTCTCTATCTACTAACTATAGTGCCTAAGTATGGCGAGGAGCGCCGGGATAGGCCCGAGCCGGCAGCCCAATCGGCCCAATCCGTAACAAAGTCCCTAATCCGAGCCCGATCGAAACACCTACCTAATCGACTTAATCTATAACCTAACCGACCCCTTCTATACTACGAGTAATACGACTATTATCGGCGCCTAGAAGTAAGAAGACGAAGTAGAAAGTACCGGATCCTAAGGTACTAGCACACATGCGAGAACCTTATAAGTAGGAGGCCGAGTATATAGATGATTATGGACATAGGGTATAGTACTATACGGTCGAGGGCTACTATAGGAATGCCTTTAATCTAGACTTTAGTCTATAGCACGGCACTATGAGTAATGCGGACTATTACTTAATAAGAAGGTATTAGCTACTCGTTAGTAAATATAAGTCTAAGGAAACGATATAGATATAGACATAGAAACAAGCCGATATTCGAACTAGTATAGCTACCTAGGCGCTTCGTAACGCATCTTCTTAAGAGGAATACGTACTCTCGGTCCTACTTAACGTAGCGAAGACCTACTAATATCGTAACGCTCTCGCTACCTTCGCCTCTAAGTAGAGTGTAGCCTTTAATAAGCTAGTAACCGATAGTTTCTATAGGATAATACTAGCTATTAATCTATAGGCTTCGCGGGTACTCCTATACTCGCATACCTCGCTACGCTTACGAGTCTTCCGCATCTTCTATTATATGCGCTATTAAGTTATCGAATATCTCTTTACTATAATAAGCTGTATTTACTTCTATACGGATACCTAGAAGTCGCAACATAGCTATAAGTACTATTAAGCGATTAACTACTAATTCGTCGATAAGAATAATAAGCTACGATAAGTACTTCTAGACCTACCTATCGTCGTTATACGCTATATTAGAGCCGAGCTTACATAACTTCTTATCGCGGTCTTTAAGTAGTTTAATATTATTTAGAATATTAGCTAGATTACGAGCGATAATGTTACGTCTAACGATACTCTAACGCGCGAGATTAAGTCCTTTTTACGCTTAGAAGGCATTACTTAGTAGTACGAGAAGACACGCCGGCTCCGCTATATTAGATACATTATTAACCTCGCTATATAAGCGTTTATGTTCTCGGAGTCTAAAGAGTTAGTAGAGATTACCTTCGAAAAGGCTAAGAATAACGAGCGTGCCTTTATTAAGTAGTAGACGGCCGCTTACAATGCCGCTAATAGTAAAGACTCTAATAATATCTCTATCTCCGCATAGCTAGATATCGACTCGACCTCGTTTACTAAGTAAGAGGTAATGTAGAAGCTATATTAACTACTATTCCGGCTCCGAGACGATATTATCTAGGCTATATTTAAGTTCTTAGCGAGGGCTACTATTATAAAGGCCGTGCTAAAGGTACCTAGCGAGACTCGCTAGAATAGGTAGCTCTTACTAATAGAAGAGGCTATTAAGGCTAGGCTAATACTAGAGCTACTATTTATACGAGAACCGTTACTATAAGACATAGCGCTTACCGAAGCGGACTAAGTAGTTATTAAGTACGCTCGTAACTTCCTATATCTATTTAAAGAGGTTACTATACGGTTATAGAGCTACTACTACATATTAGACCTCTTCTAAGAAGGTATAGAATACCTCGTTAACTATTACGAGAAGAGCCTCGAAGTATATAAGTATAGGCCGGCTATCTCGAAGTTAATTATTATCTCTTAGCATCTATTCGATAAGTACTATTAACTAATCGACGAGTCCGGAGCGTACGTAGTAGCACTCTTACTACACCCTTTAAAGCGACTTGCCTAGCTATAGAAGCGCTAGACCGGTAATAAGAAGAGTAACTAGTTAGAGCTAGTACTAGCGCGTACGAGAGCCTTATAGTACGAATATAAAGATAGGTATTAGCCTACATAACTAACGACTTCTACGGCGGTTATAGACCTTACTAGCTTCGAGTCTTAGTAACTAGACGTAGGGGTTATCGACACCGGAGAGGACGAGTTTAATAGCTTTATTAGTACCTCTCCGAGTCTACTACCTATCGTCTAAGATAGTAATAGTAAAGACGTCCGTCAAAGTCTACTATAATAGTAGCTATTACCGGCTTAACGATAAGCGTAGCCTACGCTCTCGATACTCGCTATCGACGTCTTATACGCACTCGCTATATCCGCCGAGAGTAAGCGCACGTTTAGTATAGTAAGACGTACTATACTATAGGAGCGAAGCTAACTTAATAGTAAGATAGTACGTGTAATAGAGCCTTCTAAATAATAGTAGAAGATAGGCATTATAGAGCCGCTATCGTGCGCTTCAATTAACGAAGAAGAGACGGAAGACTTATTAAACATGTAGTACTATATAGTAGGCGCCTTATAGTTATATATCGATAGCATTATTATAATAGTATCTATAGTATAGTATATATATAATGGATTAACCTATACTACCCTATAACGCGAAGATGAAAAGCTATCCCTTTAGTAATATAGTGTAATAGTTAGTATACTAACTACGATCGTGTGTTAAAGATTAAGGTTTAATTCCTTATATTGCCGTCTTTTTTTTACTAATTTTATGTATTTTTTTACTAATTACATGTAAAGTCTTAGCAAACGACTAAATCTGAATATTCACCTAAATAGACCTTAAATCTATATTTAGTGACTGAATATTTAGACTAAATATTCATTATTCATTATTCAACATCTATGGCCTTACTCTGAGGCTAGCATTTTCACATGTAAATTTGGACACGCTAAAGACGCGCCTTCCGGGAGCTCGGACCTTGCTCGAAGTTCGGGAGAAAACAATGCTCGCCTACAACAGCAAAACCGCCATCATGGGTCGCAAGCAGATTGACATCTCGGCGACATCGGCCAACCCACAGGCGAACTGCAGACTGCGCGACCTCACACCAGAACTTCGCAAGATGATCTGGGAGTTCGCACTGAGCGTGGAGCCAGACTGGGACTTGACAGTCGGCTTCACAAAGCCAAGAGACGTTCCAGCAGAACATAGTACGTGTGACCTAGCATAGAAATCGGAATAGCTAGTCCACGCGCAGGGGTTGTATGCATCCACGACATCTGCTAACTGGTGCATCTCCGAATCTAGGTGTGCTTCGCCTTCTCGAGACCTGTCGTGTCATATACTGTGAAGCCCTCGGCATCTTCTACTCCATTAACAACCTCGAGATCGCCGCCACATATGTCTACAATGGCGACGTGCCCAGCGACTTGCGCGGTCTCACTAGACTCCCTCCACGTAGACTGGCTGGCATTGGTCAGCGCGATTGCCAAATTACGTGAGATAGCCCATGCATTTGTGGTCAAGGATGGGCACCTTCACATGATTTAGATTCTTGGTGCAGTGCTAGAGCAAATACCATCTACTCTTCAGCACTACGCTCATGAGTGAGCTTCCACATGCACCGCAATAAACACAGTTGCTCAATCCATTACTGCTTGGACACCACTTCTACTTTACAAGACCTTCGAAGCTCCTCACTTCTTGAAGGGTGCCGCAGAGCTGGCAAAACGGTATTTGGCACAAAATCGATATCGCACAAACTGTTCATTAATGGTTTTGCAGGCATTAGTCATGAAGCACAAATGCTGGACTGCATACAGCTCCCAAGAACGCCCTGAAATGCACCACCGTATCAAGTCGCCTTTACCCCCAGCCTCAAGACACGGTAGTCTCCGCCGACCTCTCACTCTTATTATCATGTTCCTCTCGAGCCCTCAACCTCTCCTCCCTCTCTTCAACAGCCGCCTCACGATCCATCCTCAGCTCCTTCCGCCAAACCTCAAGCGCCAACATTCTCAAATTCTGCGTGCCCACCCTCTCCTCACCCGTCAGCCCATCATCCTCGACATCAAAATACAAAGCCCAAAGGCCACTGTCCTCTTTCTCCTCCACAGCCACAAAACCTTCCCAACCCTGGAAATTCAATCTCCGATCCGTCTTCGTGACATCAAAGGGGCCAACAAGATTCGGCTCAGCTTCATCTCGAATACCATATTTCACCTCATGAGTATTCTTATCGACGTAAATCCAATTTAAGAACGGAGGATCGTGAGAGATGGTTGAGACCATGCCTTCACCTCGCCGATACCCTTGTTGACGCCAGACTTGTTCCATGTTGTGGAACGGGAGGAAGTAGCCTGTATAAGGATGTGCTCCGGCTCTACGGAGTTGGCCCGTGGTGTCTATCCATAATTTCTTGTTTGCGAGGACGATTGAGGCGCCGTTGAAGCGGGCACTGTAGTCATTGTGATTGAGGAGAGTTACTACGAGATTGTGTTTTCTACCTCGATGTTCTTCTCGCTGGTTGTTTCTTTGGCCGTGTCTGATGGCCTCGGTTGTGCCTATGATTGCTGGACATGCTACTACGGCGGCTGGAGTTTGCCACTTGTCAGCGTGGTGGTGATGGTGGTGGTGGAAGAGATGGTGCTGTCACTCACTTAGAATGCCCAGGACCATCGCGGGAACGGTTCAGCAGTTTGTGCGGGCTTGTGTTAGATGATGCGGCGCGACGACAACAGAGCGTTGCAGTCTAAAGCTCTTGCCTTGCTGTGCGATCACTTGGTACGATTTAGGGCCGATCGCATTAGTGACCAACCTTATTTCCGCGGAGTAGGTGCCGATCATTGTATTGCCCGAATGTGGTAAGAGCGTACTGTGAGGCAGCGTCATCGTCATGAGCATGTGAAGCTGCAATGAAGCTGGAGGTCCAGGAGGAGCACCTAGCAGGTACAGGTTTGATGGTGCATACATGTTTGCACTATGTAGCAGAGCGCAATCGAGCCATTATTATTTGTCCCTAGCTGCAAGCAATGAGCGATTGTTCCAGCAGGAGTGCCATTCGGTGGGTTGCCATTACAAAAGACCAATGGTGATATCTCCTTTGATTCTTGCCGTCAAATGGATCTCGATGTCGATGTCGAGCTCGATGTTGATCCTCAGACTGTTCTTCTTCTCCTCCTTGTCGACCTGGGCTCACGTTAACAGATGTCGTGTGCTGAAAACACTTCTTGCTCACTGACCGTGCTGCCCTCATTTGGCTTGTTCCTGCCGCCTAGCACATCGCCCTTAGCTGGGTCTGCCTTTGCCAAATCACCCCCAGCACCACCTGGGAGGTTCTTCCTGAATGACCGTCAGTCCTGCGCTGGCCAACGTGATGCGGACTATTCTAGCTCACGTTGCATCAGTAGCCGTCTTCGTTGGGTCTGCCATTTTGCCTGCTTGCCAAATGGATGCCCAGAAGTCTTGCTGGTCGTTGATATTGTACTGTTTGGTAGAGTCGCAAGGATATTGGTGGTGAGAAAAGGTGACAAGGTGTGCTTCGTGCGCGGTGAAATGGCGGCGGGGTGGGAGATCTGCAATTGATCTAATATGCAAGCTGCAATGTCCGAGTTGAGATTAGGTGACGCTGGTGCTTGCGTTTTGACAACCTATGCCTGGAACCAATGATGCATGTGGATGCCTTGAAAGCGGCTACAGAAGTTTAGCAAAACTCAATGCGACTTTACTGCAGCTAATGGCACAGCTGCGAGCCACATTCATAGCCAACCCGTAAGCTCGTCCGTATACAACCAGCTGTGCGTAACAGCCCGCATGAAATTCATCGCTCAGTCAAGATCGAAAGCGTCAATGACTGCTGCCTGAGTAAGGACTTATTGTGCTGAGAGCGTTTGTGCTAAGAGCTTCACGATGAGCAATGATCCAGCATACTTCCTAGTTCCAGCTTCGAGTGGTCTCTGCATACAGCTCAAGAATGGCACAATTTACACCGCAGAGCCGAATGGCAGCGCCGAACAAAAATGGTTCATTGAGAAAGGCAATGAAGGACAGATCGCTTTTCGAAATGGCAGAGATGGCCAGTATCTCCGTGGTGTGGGCGGAGGGAAAGGTGCAAGAATCGTGACGGGTCAAAAACAATTTTGGAGTCTCGAGAGTAGCAACACTCCTAATGCTTTCTGGTGTGTCTGTCAATCATGATTGCTGTTGACTCTTGCTGACAAGAGCAGGATTAAGTGTGTAGACTTTCCCAACGCATATCTCTGTAACAGTTACGGCAAATGGTCGATCAATAACCTCATATACATGTGGGCTCACGAGGTGAGTTTGTATACTTCCACCCAAGACTTGGGCAGAACGCTGACAGATTCGTCTTGGTCCAGCTGCGTTGGACACAGACGATGCTGTGGTACGTCTCGGACTTTGGGACCTGGGAAGAGCACAAGAATTCGAAGCCCGGCTTCGATCCAAGCAAGCCTGGATTCTCGGAGTTAGCAGCGAAGGAGAAAAGTGTTGAAGACAAACAGAAGAAGCTTGAGGCGCTGGAGAGAGAGTTGACAGAAAAACAGAAGCAACAAGAAGCAAAGGAGCACGAGCTGGAAGCCAAAACCGAGAAGCAGGAAGCGGAAGCAAAAGAATTGCAAAAGCGACAGAAAGCTGCCGAGTCGGCGAGTTCAAGCAAGGCCGATGAAAGAGAGAAGGAACTCGCTGAGAAGCTGAAGGAGGTCGATGCCAAGGCAAAAGAGCTGGCGGAGAAGGAAGAGCAGCTGAGCCAGCAGAGCAAATCAGCTGGCAAGCAGATTTCGCCAGATGTCGCCAATCGAGAGGCAGATGAGAAGCGAAAGAAATTGGAGGATGGCGAGAAGAGAGTCGCTGAGAAAGAATTTGAGCTTCAAGAACGCGAAACAAGACTCAAGGACAAGGAAGAAAGTCTTCGAAGTCAGGGCGCACCCGGCCCGAGCGTGCCCAATGGTGATCTTGGTCGGGCCATCGGTGCGAACAGAGTACAGTCGACACGGAAAGAGCTCGAAGCAGCCACCGTCGGTCGTCGCAGTGCACCGCTGAAACTGCGAACACGCCAGAGGAAGGCGATAGAGAAGGGCGAGCTGCGGCCAATCACGATGCCGTCGAATTTTGTCCATCTTCCACGCTTGCGCGCCGGGTGAAGATGTGTCCATCATCGACCATTCCACCAACTCTTCACAGCCTCTCCGCCGCCTCGTCTGATCATGCATGTCGACTCTTCGACCATCTGTGCGGGCTATGCTCTTTTGGTGTGCTCGCGTCAGGTTCCTGATGTGGAGGGATCGCTCGCCAGCAGTGACTATGTCGAAGGAAGTGTGTAGAGATTGGAATTGCTGCCGCTGAGGAAGAGGGAAGTGAAGGTGACAAATGGATGTTCAGGAGGTTCGTCGGGTGATACCGTTGTCGTCGCTACCGAATGCGCACTAGCCCCAGAGTTTAAACGCGCTGCCTTTCACGACGCGGTTCAGACAGTGAAAACACCAGACATTCGACCAGCGGAATACCTGTTCATATACCAGATCGCGCCTACTTGACGCTTTCTTGGCGTAATAATTCCCGCAGATGCGCCCAAAGATGCCGAACATCGAAGTGCTCCTTCCGCGATGGCCTCAATTCCGGACTTGCACCTGCAGCCATCACAACCGCATTCAACAGGTAGGGACTGCCAGCACTGCTTGGAAGCCACGCTCTCTGCTGAGCGCTTGCCAGTCACTCCTATATAAACAAATGCCTCTTCTCCTGCAGGCGAAGCTCCTCTTCATTTGCTTTCATCTGCATACTCTCCAGAGCATTACCATCTTCAACGCCACTCTTTCGTGCTTGGCATTCATCTTCCACCAGCATCTTTCGGGATCAGCAATAATCTATTTCGATACCCGGCCATCCCCCGACAACCGCCAACATGTTCTCCAAGCAAGTCATGCTCTCGACTGCTTTGGCCATGGCCCTGCATGCCTCTGCAAATGTGGTCCCTGATCAGAGCAATATCACATTCGTCAGCAGCGGTCCGAGCGCAACAACCTGGGTGCACTCATTCATTCCGGAGCCAACAAGCAAGGTCATCACGGCCATCGCGCCTACGGAGCTCAACAATGGCTATGCTGCCACAGTTCTTAGGGCCGATCCATGTGACACCGTTCTGGCGGTGACATGCACTGCGACAGGCCCTGGTCAAGCATGCGCTGGTCAGACTGGCCAAACGACAATTGTATGTCCTCGTGAACTAGCAGCAACAATCCGTACTGACAATATCTCAGATGAACGTTGGACCAACACGGTGAGTCTTTCGCGGCCACGCTTGAGCTACCCACTCGCCCTTCAGACGTGACAAGTTCTGCGACCTTGCATTGCTGACAAGGTGCTTGATAACAGGTTCGAGCTCGACTACGCAACACAGATCTCGGGCACCTCCTATTCTATTACGCAAAAATGCGATCTTCATGGTCCCATGAGCAAGAAAAGGGTGGTCGGTGAGGCCACGTCTGCGAATTGCCACAAGACTACCAAGGCCCTGCAGCCCGGTGGCACGGAGGTCGACACTGTAATCTGGCAGGAAATGACTCAACTTGTTCGTCCAAGACTTTTCTCTCACTCACGTCCCATTGCTGACTCTTTTGCAGCCCACTGCCACTATTACAATCATCAAGAATGCGGATGATCTTCCTGATCCTACTGCCACATGCGACAAGAAGGCCTCCTACGAGATTCCAACGAACGTCGCTGCACCTACCAGCGTTCCAGAGGTGTACAAAGTATTGGTTCCCGTTGGAGCAGCATTGGTTGCCGGCGTCGGCGCCATGGTCTGATGAGAAGAGTGGCCTGGCTGTTGTCTTACTTCCTTGGTATCCCACACCTACCACATCTAATGTTTTTGGCCGAGGAAGTGATCATGGCGGAGCCCTCAGAAACCTTGTAACGATATCATGATGAATGCAGACTTGTTTTCATGTCGATCTCTATTCCATCTCAGTATTCCATCAGTATTTCCGCCGAATACGAAAAAGCTTATATAGCATACTGAAGATTTCTTACTTTGGCTCGCCGACCTCGGCCAAGACCGGACGTTGGCGGGACAGCGGCCAACAACGTCCTTCATGCCCTTCAGCAACAATGTTTATGCCTTCACGGCAGATACAAGAAAATGTCGCAATCCAGCTCAACATTCAGAGAGCCATATAGGCTGCGCTGTGCGCTCGGGGTTCTCCAAGGGTTGACGTTGCACAGCCAAGCTGAACCCGGAACGGCATTGATCCACTACTTCGGTGGCATCCCCTACGCTCTGCCACCTCTGGGGCCATACAGGTTTAGACAGGCTCGAAGACTCCCGCCTTGCTATCGCTATGGCACAGAAGTCAATCCCGGTCGATTTGATGCAGGAACAGCTGTTTGCCCACAGCCGTCATTTCTAAGAGAGAAGGATAAGAGCAGTTGGGATGAGAATTGTCTGCAACTTAACATCTATATACCTGCGAAGCCACGACCGCGAAAAGGCTTTCCAGTTCTCTTCTATATCCACGGTGCGATCACGTTCAAACCGAGTCCTGGTGGACCTGCTAATGTAATTAATGCAGGTGGCTTCCTACAATGGGGCGACCCCAACATGACACCAGAATCTTTAGCTCGATTATTGAGTGAGACTGCTTTCAATGCCATAATTGTAGCTCCAGCATATCGAGTTAATGCTCTTGGCTTCTTAACCAGCCATGAACTCCAAGCAGAGGCGCAAATACTAGGAGATCCAGCTGGAAACCAAGGATTCTGGGATCAGCGACTGGCACTCGAGTGGACCTCTGAGAACATCGGATACTTTGGAGGCGATAGCAGCAACATCACTATTTCTGGATATTCGGCTGGCTCGCATAGCACGTTTCAGCAGCTTGCCCACGAGCTCTATTTCGTGCCAGACTCTCGAGCGATCATCAAGCGAGCTATCATGTGGTCAAATAGTCCTGGTGTGCAGCCGAAAAGCATCTCTGAGCATCAAGAGCAATTCGATGAACTGCTCGAGACGTTGAACATTCCTCTATCGTTATCTGCGAGTGAAAAGCTTCAGCAGCTGAGATCCACCCCAGCATCACAGTTGATCGACGTTCAGGATAAGATGAAGCTGTCTGAGTTCCGTGCATTCTCAGATGGCCAATTCGTTTCCAAAGATACAATAGCGAACATCAACAGTGGCGACTTCGCTCGGAGGATGAAAGCGCGTGGAATGAAGTTGATGAACGGAGAATGTAGAGACGAGCATTCTCTTTATCGAGCTTGGAGAACTCCGCCGCCTTCGTATGAAGCAACGTATACACGGCTTTGCGCAGACTATCCTGCAAACGTTGTTTCCAGACTGATGCACTGTTTCTGCGGCGACCAAAAAGCCCTACCTCGCGGCATGAGAGACTGGCAGGACGCATTTGGCAAGCTCTACGCGAATATGCAAGTTCACGATCTCGAGAGAGGGTTCCATCGCGCGCTCGTTAATGGAGGGTTAGAGCCTGGAAGAGACCTTCTACGTTACAGATTCGACTGGCAGACAAAGGCGTCGAAAGAAGCATTCCCTCCAGACTGGGGCGTCACTCACAGCACAGACCAGTGGATATGGTGGTGGGGACAATCCTACGATAGTGGTCTCACTGACGACGAAAAGGCAGTTCTTAAGAGCTGGAATCAGAAGTTCGCTGCATTCGTAGCTGGAGATGATCTAGAGTGGGGACCGGGAGACGTCAAGGAAATGCTGAGGCTCAGATCTGATGGAAAAACAGATATCTGGACGGACGATCGATGGGAAGAGGGTCTCAGAGTTTGGGACACCGTCAACAAACCAAGCTCTACAGGGTTATTGGACTGGATCAAATCAAAGCTCTAAGTCACAATTGTGAGCCGCAGCACTTCTGCGACAAGAATTGCAACCAGCTCACCGCTTGCGTTAGTAATCGCCAATGCGCCCTGTCAGTTCGGTGTACTGTCTCGCCTTTCCAAGCGGATGCCTTGCCAAAGGTTACACCATCGGCCGGCTACATGCATATTCCAGCTTGACCAAGGAGCTGTAGCGGCAGCCTGCATTCAGACAGGTCGAGCTACTCTTCATCAAAGGGATGCGCACAATGAGAATCTGCATTAGCTCTTCATGTGCTTTGAGGATGGTCAAGAGCGATCTGCTTGCACAAGAACAAGGCCACAAGTTTGTGGGAACGCTCAAGCAAACCCTGGAGCCGTAGTTTGTCTCAGTCAGGCTGGTCCAGGCCATGTGTGTTCCCGACAGAATGATATATCATCTTGACCTGCCTGGCTTGGACCTGCACTCTTTCGTACCACACGAGCTCGCAAGCCTTACATCCACTCGCGAAAAGAAGACTTATAGCACACAATCGATGTACTCAGCTCGCAACACTACTACAGAAGAGATGTCAAACACCAACACATACACCGCTATGCCTGGCTTCCTTCCAGGAGCAGGATATCAGTCCAGCAGCCTCCGACCACAACAATCAGCCATCAATCCGCGTCTCGCTTACTTCATCACTCGCAACAATGGCATGCCGGTCCCCCTAATCCCAGCAGATGAGCTTCCATTCAATGTGAAGTTGCAAAACGTGGCTCGTGTTCTCTCTCCTCAGGACACCTATGGCCTGCAATATGTTGGCTGCGCTCCTTACAGCGGCGCAACCTTCCAGCTCGAGCGTGATGCTGCTCCAGGCATGTATCGCTCAAGCAGTCAGCCACCTAACGACAATATGCATACACGTACCCAGAGTGGCTCTCACGTCAAGCAGTATCTTGCTGCCGAAGCATTGAATCGTCAAGCTCCACCACACTGTCCAGGCTTCACCACATCCACTTTGCCGAAGAGACCAGTCTCCGCTGCTGACGCTTCCAAGTCGTGGCGTCGCTCGGATCCAGTCACTCCGCCACCAGCTATCATCTCCCACGATTCGACTACCGATACTACCCAGGCAGTGATCGATGCCATTCTTCGCTCTGAAGCCGGTGCAGAGACAGCCGAGCGTCTAAATTACCGACCAAAAGACAGCACACCTCCACCATCAGGCAGAATCCCAGATCAAGAGAAGAAAGAATACTGCACCTACTGGATCTTGCATGGCGACTGTGCCTATGTTCAGCAAGGCTGCCGCTACAAGCACGAGATGCCGGACAAGGCCAAGCTCTCGGAGATCGGCATCAACCATGTTCCACGTTGGTGGTTGGAGAAGAACGCTGCTGTCAAGTTCGGTGAAAAGGCAATTGTTGGTGAGAAGAAGCCTATCAGCGAGTGGTTTAAGATACGCAAGGATTCCACCTCTGATGGCGATGAGAGCGAGAGTGGAAGCGAGGATACTCCAAGTGAGGCTTCTAGCGAAGAGAAGAAGCCTGCCCCTGTTGGCCTTAAGAAAGTCGTTGTCAAGCCAGTCGTCGGCTCGAAGCAGATCCTCACCAAGCCAGACACTATCTCCCGTAGCAAGAGCCCAGTCGTGCCACCGACTCGTCCTTCCACTCCGACCAACGACACCACTCGCAAGACATCCACCGCTAACAGCGACCTGATCGATTTCGCTGCGCTAATGCCAACAATCCCTTCTTCCTCTGCAGCTTCGATGTCACGTTCTACTCCCGACACCAGCAAGCCCAGCAAGCCCCCGAGCCCTAACAACTCAACCACCAAAGTCTTCGTTCCCGCCGGCGAATCCACAGAAGCTCAGATCGCAGACATCAAGAAGCGTGCTCGCGCCAAGCAATCTCGCACACCATCTCCAACCAACATTGGCAAATCTACAAATGGTGGCCTCATGGCATCCAAACACGCTCCCAAAGCAGAGAAAGAGAAGGAAGCTTCCCCAAAGCGTCAGGTTCCGAGAGCTACTTGTCGTCCTCGTCGCGCTGTAGCTTCAAAGGATGGTGAGAAGAAGGAGAAGAATTGAGTTGTGGCATGGATTGATTGGGTAGTGCTATGATGGCGTTGGTCGGTATGAGCATGGGATATTGGAGTATAGATAATGGATTTGGGAAGTATAGCTTAGGGAGTATCTTAGCATGGTATACAGTAACATTTGGGTGGCTGTCTGATTTGGATCCCTCTCATTCCCCTCTTCCAAAGCCTGCGACTGATTGCGCCCTCTGCTCGACGCCATACATACTCAGATTCATCAAAGAAGCGCACCCTACAGCTCAGAGTCCCACACGTCAAACGAGAAAGGTGATTCAAACCACATGGAGCATTTTGAAGCTATTGCTAGCCGCCTTTCTTCATTATATTACACTCTTCTTGCCCTCTTCCTTCTTGCCAGCAGCAAAGATGCTGCGGAAATCAGCATTACTCTTCTTACTTCCTTCAGCAGCCTCGCCGCCCGTAGCAGCAGAAGCGCGGGCAAATCCGCCGCCACCACCACCACCACCACCACGCTTGAAGCCAAGTCCACCTCTTCGACCACCTCGTCCACCACGAGCACCAAGTTGTGGAGGTGCGAAAGCAGGACTATTCTTCGTCGTCTTCTTCTCCTTCTTCTGGCGTGCGAGCAGTTCTCCGACCTCGCCAGTTCTGGCTTCCGCGCCAAGACTCGAGACATCAACGCCCAGACGAACTTTGTTTGCAGCAGCGAGCTCGGCAAATTCCACGATGGCGCCTTCCTTCTCGCGACGGAGTTGGATCTTGGTCAGCGGACCATAGTGCTCCATAGCAGCCCTGATGCGAGCGTCGTTGACGGTGTCTGGAATGTTGAAGATAGCAATCTTCCGCTCTCGCGCAGTCTTGTATGCTTCGTCGTCAACAGCACGAGACGAGAATGCCATCGAAACATCAGATCCGCGTCGTTCGCCGTTGCCAGCTGGCTCGACTGATGCTGCTTTCTTGATGATGACATCTTCGTGTCTGGCCCGCTCGCTCGGTGCAGCCGTGCGGCCCTTGGGCTGAGCCATCTCGACTTTCAGCACACGCTCGCGGAATGGCTTGTCGTTGCTCTCCTCGACCGCCTTCGTAGCGTCTTCGGCTTTGTTGTAGACAATGAACAGAGTACCTGTGGGCTTGCCATTCACCAATCTGATGAGATTCATCCTCTCGATTTGACCGAATGCTGCGAAGTGCTCACGTATCTCACTCTCTTTCGCCTCACGGTCCATATTCTTGACCACGATTTCCCTCCCTTCATCCTGTGGACCAGATCGCTGCTTCTTTGCGTCAGGATTGGAAATCAAAGCTGTGAGCGTATGCATTGCGTCGAGCTTGGTCTCATGCATGGCTTTCTCAGCAGCTTTGGCCATCTCCGGAGTGAGGAACGTGACATAGCAGAAACGCCGTCGCGAGTTATACTTGAGTGAGGGGAATCGAACACTGACAATGTCGCCATAGCTCTTGAAGAGACTGCGAATCTTCTCCTCGTCGTACACATCTGGGTAGTTCGTGACGTAAAGCGTGCTGAGGGTGCCGCTCTGTATCTTGACCTCGTGTCCACGCAGCTCTTTGCCATTCCGGGTCTTCGCTGCCAGCACATCTTCTTCAGACGCAAACTCAACAGTGGCTGAGGCAGTTTGCCCATCTGACTCCTGGGCAATGTTGATTGAAGGCGGATTGCCGACGTCTCGAAAGAATTTCTTGATCTCAACATCGGTCACATCGGCAGGCAAGTTGCGTAAGGTGAGGGTGTTGTGTTCACGATCTCGCTTGATTTGGGCACTCGCGGAGGCTGACGGCTCCGTGCGTTCGTCCTCTGCAACGTTCTCCAATTCGGTTCGAGCTCTCTTGTGGCTGTCGCCATTCGTGAGAGGCTCATCGTCCCGCTTTCGCTTTTCGCCCGTAACCTCTTCCTCGACTTGTGCTGCAGCCAAGAGCTGCTCTTGTTGTTGAGCGGCAAGTGCGGCCGCTTCCTCTGCCTCCTTGGCGCGCTTGACAGCGAGTTTATTTGCAAACTCACGGGCCTCTGCCAACGCCACTTGCAGTCGCACGCTCGACTCGTGTTGCTGGAAGTGGTTGAGATAAAGATCCATGACTCTTTCTGGATAATCCAGGTTCCGCTGCTTGAGAGCCTGTTGAACGACTGCTGTCGCCAGGTTAGGGCCATTGTCGTCGGTTTCCACACGCCGCATTTCACGAATGCGATCGTAGCCCCACAACCAGATCTCCCAATTGTAGTACTTTGCCCAAAAGTCGAAAGAATTGCCGTGGCGAGCCGCAAGTTGCTGGTAGATATCTCTTGCCTCTTGGATGCGACGAGCTTCTGCGTAGAACTTGATTTGAATCTGCTCGAGACGGAACAAGGGATCTCCGTCGAAATTGGGTCCGTAGATCTTCTTTCCAGCTTCTTGCACGTCTTCGAGAGCCATTGTGATGCCAACCTCAGCAGTATCGACATCATCCTCGGTACTATTCACTGCGAAGGCGTGTCGCCTCAGATAGCTGCACCACTCCTGCAACATCTTGACAAGCTCTTCCATTCCGCCGACATCCAGAAGGCCCGAGTTGGTAGCCCGGTGCTTTGTGTTCTCGATTTCCTCCCTGGGCTTTTGCTCCACATCAGCACGCAGAATCCGCCGAGCCCACAAATCGCCTGACCAGGGGCAGTGTCGAGTTGCTCGCTCGATCAGTGGCAACAAGGTTTGCGAAGCCGACTGCTCGTAAGTGTTCAAGTAATCGACGTAATCCAGCCACCATTCAGTATTAGTTGGTTCGTACAGGAGCGCTCGCTCAAACAGGGCACACCGCATTTCATAGTCGAAATTGCTTCGTCGCTTGCGGAACCTTTCGTCTTTGAAGTACTTGACGAATTGGTGATGCACGGCTTCACGATCGCCACTCGCGATGGCGCGCTGCAACTTGGATTCGTTGTCTTGTCGAAAGCCCATCGCCGTCTTTGCAGGTTCCGCCACATGATCGACCTCTGCCACTCGCGCTTCCCACCTGTCTCCGAAGTCTCGTGAGAGGATGGGCCAATACAGCTGCCGAGTGCCCTCCCAGGCGATGTGAGGCACCATCAGTCGCCGGAGGAAGAGATCGTGGAGACTTTTCAGCTCGGCTTCAGTCGGGTGTTGCGAGATCTGTTCCTGGAAGACGTGTGCGTAGTGATTCCAGAGAAGGTGGCCTTCGTCGATTCGCCACTGCGTTGCGGCAACAGCTTGCTCCAGTACACTAAGAAGCAGATCTTTGGTGAAAAGCTCCTTGACCACCTCATTATCCTCTGCGGACCAGGTTGGGTTCGTGGTAGCTTCATGACCCGTAGCTTCATGACCATGGCACGCTGCGTAGTTGGTGGAGATCCAATTTGCGTATGCCTGCCACAGCTTTACAGAAGCAGGTTCATCAGCGACAGCTTTCTGGCACAACTCCGTAATGGCAATGCGCTCATCGGATGAGCTTGCCAGTAGCATCTCATCCGACAGCCAGTCCAGCCAAATGGCTTCACCAACCGCGAATCTCGTGTCCATGGCTTCCCGAGCCTGGCGCATCTCCGCGAGCAAGACGAAGCTTCGAGGGTCACCAGGTGGCGCAGCATGCCCGTTCTCTGCTGGAGGATAGACGTGCGCCAGGAAACCTTTGTGAAGGAGATTGACCAGCTCAACGTGGTGAGTGTAAGCATAGGAATTCTCCTTCTCCGCGAGGAAGTTGAGCAGCTCGGTCACTCTCTGCGACTCTGAATCCGACAAGGCGTTGGAGGTGAAGTCACGCGGCGGCGGCGTCTGAGAAGGAGCCTCTGCCATGGTGATGTCGGCCAGACTTTGGCGCGAGATGCTGCGCGCGATGGGAGGCGACAAAGTGGCAAGCGGTTGTGGGTGGATGTGCGGGCGTTGGTTGTGTTCTTGCCGAACCGAGTCGGCAGAATAGGTCCGGGGCATGTGCTGGCGCTGTTGCATCGAAGGCCCGGCCAATGTTTCCATTTGCGGAGTCGATACTGGTCGATGGGCCACTACGGGTCTTTCGACATAGCCATAGCGTTGTTGGCGCTGCCCTTCGGAAGTCTGGATGGGCGTGCTGGTTGGCGGCGGCGGCAGTGGTCTGAGACTTGGCTGGTGGTGGTGCAAGGGGGGGGGGTGCGAACGGTATGCTGATGCTGGCGACGGCGACGGCGACGGCGATATATGTCTTTCCGGTGAGCGACTGACTTCCTGGCTCAATGCTGAGGAGGTTCGTTTGCCACCAGCGGGCCGTGTCTGCGTCTGTGTCTGCGTCTGCGCCTGCCTTTGTACCACGGAAGCACTCGATGCTGCAGCTCCATCGTCAGGCGACAACAAGGCATTAATATCCATCGCCTCCAGACCCAGAGTGCTGCTGCCTCTGCCCCATGACAAGAACTTGAAGTGTGAGAGACTGAGAGTGAGACTGACGCCCTGCCCTGCAAGCTGGCGTCACACTAGAATACTTACGCGTGCTAATAAGCTTGTCCGCCAGAAATCTCAGCCTCTTCTTCTCCCAACACCCATTGATGCATGCTTCTTGCCTATGCAGCCACCACCATGACTCTGTCGGCGCCAGCGAGGCGCATGGCCTCGATCTCCATTCTCTGCTACAATCTGCCCATACGCACGACACCACAACAACCATCACGCATAGCCACATCTGCCCGCAGAGCAGCATCACATGACTCTTCGAGCGCATCCACATCGAATCCCGTTCTGGATGAATATAGAAAGAAAAACCCGGGAACAGCGCCATCAGGACTGCAACCCGCCATGCAAATGCCAAAGCAAGGTGACATTGCATCGTCATCCATCTTCGAGGATGATCGCCGAATACAAGAACAGCGCGGTAAGGAAGAGGAGGAGGAGGAGGAGGTTGATGATGATGTGGAGGGCAAGACCAAGGCTGGCGGCATCACACGCGACGCAAATGCCATCGCACGAGTCGTCATACCAGATCCGGCGTCGCGTGAGAGATGGGAGAGGAAGAAAGTGATACAAATGGTGAAAAAAGGCGGCAGGTTGACGAAACCAGAGTTCCTGAAGCGCACCGAGCGAGAGCATCTTGTCAAGAGCCACAACATGAAGACGAGCGTGAAGAAGCTGGGCATGATCGCGAGGCAGATCGCAGGGAAGACTATCGATGATGCCATCGTGCAAATGCGCTTCAGCCCGAAGAAAGTCGCACAGGAGGTGCTGAAGCAGCTCGAATTCGCGCGTGACGAGGCAGTTGTCATGCGAGGAATGGGCTTGAAGGCTACCGCTGAGGACGATGCCGAACTCCTGAACGAAAGCTCGACTAACATCGCTGGCACAACAGCTGCTGGCCTCGAAGCGGCGCGAGGAGCCCTCGCCCAGCGGATCACGTCAGACAACCCGATTTCCATCCAGCTCAAAGATGGCAAGAGGCATAAAATTGACGATCCAACCAAGATCTACATCGACCAGGCCTGGGTGGGCCGAGGCCCCTATGGCCGGTTGCCAGATTACAGAGCACGAGGAAGAATTTTTATCATGCGAACACCATGGACCAGCCTGACAGTGGTACTGAAAGAGGAGAAGACAAGAATACGCGAACATGAAGAGCGTGAAGCAAAGAGGCGGAAGAAGATTACGGAACAGGTTTGGGTGCCTCTGCCTGACAGGCCCATTCAGACTCACAGACAATGGTATAGCTGGTAGACTTTGGACGCAGGTCACTTTATGAAGCTTGCTGTAAAGGAGAGGCAGAGCATGTACAAATGGAGCATCAGGCTAGACCTACGAACTGTACAGTGGCGATATAGAGATATCTTCATGTCCACTGCCATCATTGAGATCCCGATCTTAGTACTACACCGCAGGCGGGCCTCTGACATCTTGACGGATTGCAGGCACGTTCGAGCCGGAGGCTTGGAAAGAGGAAATGGCAGCTAGCGCTAATCATTATAATTTAGATCGAGTTTTTGCTTACTGCCGACAGAATGCAAGCTTGATATAGCGATACGAATGTGTTATGCGTGACTTAAATAGCCAAGTCCAACAAAGCTAAGACAGCACACACAGTCTAACCAATTCCGAGGGTAGAGTTTCTCTTCCGACAACAACCTTTCCATATCCGACTAGACCAACCTTGTCGTCGCCGTCGCTCTGGCCTCGCCGCCGCCGCCGCCGCCTATTTTACTCTAATCCCTAATACCTAGCGCCTCGAAGCCTTCTATACTGACAAAGTTCCGTTTAAGCTCTACTATACTTATTCTTATCGAGCGTAGTAAAGGCCGGCCTACCGCGGGCCTTAACCTTATATACTCTACCTTACTTTACTATAGAGACAGACATCGCTTTTAAGTTTCGAGGTAGATAGGATAGAACTTAGAGTGTTTACCTAGGGTAGAAACTATATAATTACGACTCGATTTTAAACTAATTATAGTAGGCTATCGATTTTATAAGTGTATTTTTAAATTTTAGCACTCCTAGAGTAACCTAAGATAGAGTCTAATTTGCTCTTAAGCTCTACTACAAGCTAATAGATACCTTATATAACTTTCGTTATAAGCTCCCTAATTTGCTCTAGGTACCTATTTAGGCATTTACTACGCAGCACGCTCGAATAATTATTAATATCCTTCTATAGTGATATATACGCTACTACTATAACGACGATACATAACAGTAACATAAGTAATCTTATACTTTTAACGACGCGTTTAAAGGAGGTTATTTTAGTTATAGAATCAGGATAGGAGCTACCATGATATTAGAAGAGATAGCTATATAAAACGCTAGAAGGAATAGAGATATGCTATACTCCTTCGTAGGCTTATTTAAAGTATATATAAGTACTGTTATAAGCGCAGCGCAGGTAGCTAAAGTTGTTTACTCTTAGCACGCTAGTCCGAATATAGGGGCCTTTCCCGCGCGCAGGGGGACCCGCTGTATGTAGGTCCAGCCAGCGCCCAAATTCCGTCCCAAATTCCGGCCTCATCATCTACCTCGTCCTCCAGCTTCTATGTATGCATGTTGGACGTCTTCTTCATACAGCCCACTGCAATGTCGGCCACATCGTACCTGCTTCGTATTGCACGAATAATAGGTCTACGGTTACTCCTCCAGCCGGAAATCTGTCGTTGGCGGCCTTGACTTGGAGCTGTCTACGGAGTACCTCTTCCCGGTCGAGACAGCATATGTATTACATGTACAGTGCCGGACCTGACCAGGGGTGATGTCCTCTCGGGAGATGCTTTAGTGGCTAATACAAGGATTGACGGTGGTCTAGAAACAGGCACAAGGTTAACAAGCTTCAGTATCCCACGTTTGAGCATGGACGATGGTCAGACCTCCTGTTGCTCTTGAATGATGAGAGAGACAGATAGTTATGCGTTCTCCGTCCTTGACCTCCACCCAATGTTCAATCAGCGCTCGAAATAATGCCCCTCTCACTTGTTGTCGCGATCCCAACTTTCGTGTGCTCATTGCTCTCGTTTCTGGCTGACGCGACGTTTGTGGTCTTCTATCTGATATTTCCTCCTGAGCGGCACTTTCGACAGGCATTGATAGTCAACCTCCTTGCGGCCGGTGAGTGTGGTGGTGCTTCTCTTGATGATGAGGAGAGCACGTCGGACTGATGAGCGTCTATTTATCTCAGATCTGATCAACTCGGCAAACAACACGATATCCGGCGCCTTTGCTCTCTCTCGTCGTAATGAGAAACATCCAATCCCGCCAGGGCCTGGCTGCGTCGCAAATGGCTACATCGGACAATTCTCTGTACAGGCAATTGACTTTGGCATACTGGTCATCTCGTTGTCGGTATTGGCCACGATACGGCAAAGCAAGGTGATGCTCAAGCCATCGATGGCCCATGTGATAGCCGTGTGCGCCATTCCGTGGATCCCACCACTTGTGACGGGTAAGCTGGATACATTCATTGCGTATCATATGGAGAGAGCTAAAATGTTCAGCCAATGTTGCACTTGCTATGGACCTATACGGACCTGTTAGCGGAAACTGGTGCTGGATTGGAGCAAAGTATTTCGGACTGCGCTACGCTCTTACACATGCATGGCGCATTGGCATATTCGTAGCCACGATCGGCATCTATACGTACATTTACATCCACCTTAAGCGCACATATGGCAAGCTTGCAATCAGCACCAATACTGGAACCGCCGACACCGACGACAATCTTACTGCACTCTCTGACCTCCCTCAGCCCTCGGATGCGCCCAAACGACACATTCGTGTCAAATCCTCCATCACCACTGTTCACTCCCACCACGCCGATGAGCAGCCACTTGCTCCGTTTCCCACCATTTCCGAGGAGGGCGACGCGAGCAGCGCAGAGCGATCCACATCGCACATTGGCTTCGCGTACGGCAAGAGTGGCAACCGAAATGGGCAGATCACCGTCGTTGCCGGCGCTACACATGCCCAAGCTCGAGCTAAAAAGCAAGCGATCAGGAAGATGCTGCTCTTGAACGGATATCCAATATGCTACATCATTCTATGGATTCCCGGAATCACGAATCGCATTTATGAAGCATTCGGACCCTCGCCAACCTGGCTGAGAGCCCTTCAAGCTTCGACGCAACTCGTTGGGTTTGCAAATGCCCTCACCTATGCATACAACGAGCAGTTCCATCAGCGAATCCGAGGTCGATGAGATGGGAGCTAATTATGCGCGTGATCAATCCATCATGAGCTATGTCAAGGCCGCCTATTTTGCGTGCGCATCCAACACATTTTCCCGGGGTCGAGGCAAGAAATCTGGCCATTTTCTCTATGTGGACGGGAAATGCTGAGGCGTCCGTCCCACTTGACGTATGATCTGGAACGAGATGACTATGTAGTGCCTCCTTGACGAATAAAGTCGTTGATGAAATTCTCCAATTTCTGGACATTCCACGACAATTTGGCAACTTCATCTGGCGTCTTTTCGAATACTGCCGACCACCTTTCTGCTGCAATCAGCACCATCCTCTGCAACTTCGGCACAGTGCATACGTCCTGCACTCCTTGAATTGCCCAGAAATCAGCATAGTCGTGATCGCGGAGGTACGCAGCCTCATCATCCCCATACTCGAAAATGTCGAAAGTTGGTCCAAAGACCTTCAGCTGCAGAGTTCTGAGGCTGGCACAACTTCGAATGCCATCGAGAGCCGAAGTAATGCCAACGTTGTTGCCTTATACCAAATGCGAGCTGTCCCAGGACGATCGCAGGCCTGTCACATTGTCTTGGAACTCGCGATCGCCGGAACAGAGATATCGCAAGAAGTTGGGATTGGGGCCGTCGATGATATGATGGCGATACCGTTCCTGCACGGCTTCTGCTTCAAACTGTCTGCTGAAATGCGTTGCTCTGATCTGCTGCGAAGATCTCAAAGCACATCTCAGGACACGCCCTGGCTCGTCGACGAAAGCGGAAGACTATAACTCATATCGAGGCTCGCGCGGCAGCTTGTCGCAGAATGCGGTACCGGGTAGCGGCGCTGTCTGTGTACCTGGATGTTCTGGGAGCGCTATGGTGATCTATTCCATCATCATTTCTAACCGTCTAAGCTTGAGCAGATCAGGTGTCTGCTGCTACATATATTTACATCGAGATCATCAAGTCATATTCACGCATGGCGTGTGGCTTATCACATGTCAGCGAATCTAATGGTCTTTAGGCAATGAGGCATGGAACGAGGTGCATCAATTCACTCACCTCAACATCGATCCAATTCGCTTCCAGACAAGCCTAAATCTCCTTTCCTTTCCCCCCTCCAACCCTATGTTTCGGCGTATAATCCCTCTCCCCAACATCATCCTTACTCCCACCCTTCCAATTCTGGAAACTCATCTCCAAGACTTTGGACTTCTTCGCCGCCAGTTCATAAACAGCCTGTCCAAACAACCCATTGGCCCAAGCAAACCAGCTCCTCGTCCACTTCCCTTGATCATGTGCATTAACACTCTCATGTATCAAACCCAAACCATCTGTCGAACTCAAAATGGCATACAATTGCTTCGCAATCTCATCATCGTTCTCGGAAGTTAGTATGCGCATGATCGCTGCCATAGGCCAGCCGTTGACTGGACCGTTGTGAGGGCCACCGACGGCGGAGAGAACGGGTCCATGAGACCAGTAGGGGTTGTAGGTGGATAGGACTCTGGCTCGGGTGTTTTGATAGACTGGGTCTGAAAGGGAGGAGTAGCCGAAGTAGCCTGAGGATAAGAGGGAGGGAGAGTTTGCGTCGTCCATGAGATTGATACCTCCGTATCCATCGATTTCGTATGCGTAGACGTGTCCATGTTCTTGTGTGGGGACGATGGCGTGGGCTTCGATGGCTGCTCGGACTGAAGCGGCTTTGTCGGACATTCTTTTCGCCAGGTTGGCGTCGAGCTTTGATGCGATCTCTGAGGCTTTGTCGAGATAGTGCGAGAATTGCATGTTGGCTGGTATGAAGAGTTGGTAGATGACTTGGTCGTCGCTGGGACGGAAGGCGGATTTTATGAGGCCGGTACCGCTTGCAATCGGGGACCCGATCCCGCCGTTCGTAAATGAGGAGAAGATGTAGGAAGAGTTCTTGACGGTGCCGTCTGGGTTGTAGGTTGTGTCGTCTGTCATGTCTTGGACGGTGTCGAGAATGAGGGAGACGGCTTTCATCCAGTTGAACTTTTGAAAGAATGAGACATCGTTCGTTTGTCGGTAGTATGTGTCTGAAAGTTGGAGGAATGCGGCGTGGGAGTCTAATTCCCACTTACATTCGAAGACGGTCTTGTTGGTGTAAGGTGGTGTCACAGTGTATGTTCCGTCGTAGGCCCAGTTGCGTTGTGGGGGACGTCCCGATTCGGGTGGTGCTTGGAAAGCTTGACAGTATGGGTATTGAAGGAGGTATCGTGCTTGAAGGTTGATGGCCCCACGCCATAGGGCGGCGAGAGAGTTCCTGTTGCTGGAGGCTTTGAGAAGTGGAGCATAGGATTGGAGCTGATTTGCAGAATCTCGCAGCCACATCGCTGGAATGTCGCCGGTGATTATGAAGGAAAGCTCTTCATTTCCATTGTCCTCTGCAACACCGCGCCACTCGATTGTGGTATCCAATGTATTTGGGAAGGCATTTTCGAAGAGTTTCTGTAGATCTGGGTCCTTGATGACCGCCACGGTATTTTTGATCGCCTCTTCCACCTCGTCGCTGTGAAATGTGCGACAATGTATGGGCGGCCGCATCGACGGAAGCTTGAATGTGCCATTTGAGAATGGTGGTTGAGGGTCCTGCGAGGTGTAGCCGTAAAGATCGCATGAGGCTGCGCCATTCTGCCAATCCAATGTCGATTCAGCTTCGGCAGCGACGGTTGTCAAGAAAACGATGATATGGCCTAAAGCTGCGTGCCGCTTCATCATGATGAAAGAAAGCAGAGCTCCCGTGAGGTCGATTGTCAGAGCAGAGTTCAGGACACTTATTAGTATTCAATCAGAGTCGGCTTTTCCTTTTCAAACCGGGCAAACACCCATGGCCCTGTAAAGTTTATACACCGTGCCTCCGTGATCAGGCGATCTGGTTATTATTATTATTATTGATCCCAGAGCAAGCTGAAACAATGAATAATATATCATCAGTGCGGCTTTTCAACGCGTCGCATCAAGCATCTTGAGCCTTGGCGCTTCCCGATGCGCCAACTCAGCTTCAAATACCCTATGCAAACCATGCTAGGCTTGCACAGCCAGGACTCTCGGTGCCTCGCTTGAGATGCTCAGGCTCGCCAATGCATTCTCAATGCCAACTACTCCTGGTCTCTCCTTGTCCTGCCATCCTCTGAGCGGTCCCCAGACTAATGTCTTTTTGCGCTCTTCCACCTGCATTTTCAATGCCTTGATGAGCGGAGCATCCTTCTTCACTCCGCTCCAGGCATCAATCTCGATGGTTTCTAGGCTGGGCACTTGGTCCAATATGCCCGTAAGCAAATCCACGCAGAAGCACATGTATGTTTCTTCGGTGGCATTTGCGCCACGAAATCCATTGAAGATGTCATCGCTGGGATCACACTCGACAAAGATCTTGAGTGTACGCATAGTCTTGCAGTCGGGCAGGCCGAGGCGAGGCTGGGTGTTCTGGCACCTCGGTGGCTTGCTCCAGCCGGGTCCCAATCTAAGCTCCATGGTTTTGATGACTTCCCGGTATCGGGGAGGCAGACGCATCAGAAGCGGGTATTTGGTGGTGAAGAATCGACCGTGGTATGGAAAGAGGCGAATGGTTTGGGCGTAGAAGACTCGATAGGCTTCCTCGTGCATGCGGCGACAGACTAGGAAGCAAGAGAGGCGTGGGAGGATGGCACGATAGTTGTTCGGCTCTGCATTGCGCGCATTAGCTCCGTATGGTGCTCGGAATGGATGGGGAACTCTGGGCTGACCAAGATCGATGGGCTTCTGTAAGTGCAGGACATTTTCGTACACGCGGAGCCGCAACTCGGCCGGCAGATCAAAGAAGCGAAATGCATGTGCGAATGGGCGTGTCGGAGTGCTGTCGCTGGGCGAGGGCGTTCTCGACGTAGCAGCAGACGTGATGCGCGAGGACATGGGCGTCGACAGGCTGCTTGACGCGATGGACGATGATGATGATGGGAGCTTACGGCGTGTTCGGGCCATGCTGCGGTGGTACTTGCAGTGGTTCACTATGCAGGCAACAGTGATTCAATACCGTAGATGTTGGATGTAGGTAGGCCATGACTGCTCGCGTGACCCGAGCACCGCTCATGCAGCCATGTTGACGACGGCTCACGGCTGCCGCGTGGGACGAGGGGTATTATTTCCTCAGCTGGCCGTGTGATGAGGACTTTGTTCAGACCAAACGGGAGTCGACGCTCAAAGCTGCAATGCCAATAATAATAATTGCTGCTCACGTCGCTTCTTGGCAGCCTGATGATTATTTCGCTCTTTCCAAGATATACAACTGCCCGCCCGTGAACTGACGGCGGACTGCCTAATTTCTGCGCTTGGATATAATAACTTTCATGTGAGAGGAAAGAGAAGAACCTGGAGAGAAGGAAGCTTGGATCCATTTTGCTGCCCGACGGGAACGGACACTTCCGCAAAACGCTTGGCGCTCGCTTGGCGCTAGAATTTCCTATCATCACGTGCGAGCACTCAAAGCTTCTGCACCAGCACATTGCCGTCGTGGTACATGCGCCCAAGTCCACAATCGGCATACGGAGGCAGCAATCTATCCTCAACCCGACTCTTGCTCGCCCCATCCACACTCCCATCAGTGCTAATCGTCACAACCCCGTGGTTCAGCAATCCACCACTGGCAAAGAGATCCAAGCAAAACTCAGAGCTACTATTCAGCAGCGCAAACTTCGTCGCAATCTCGATCAAATTCTCAAGTCGTCCAGCATTTTGGTCGAAGGCCGCAAAAGCTTTGTCTGCCTCGTCAAAAGTGACCCAGTGGAACGTGACAATCAAGTCATCCACGACCGATGTGGCCACGCGAATGTTGTCCGTGGCATGTGGAGGCGCCGCGAAGAAAGTGTTGATCGTATCGTTGATTGCTGATTTGAGGCAGACCGAACTGTTACCCAGCGAGCAGGAGGGTGCTCTGAGCAGCATGTTGTCGTAGGTCAGAGATGCGAGATTGACTTCTTCTCCGCTTCGCTTGTGGAGAAGTTGGGTCTCATCCCGCTCGACTGCTACGACGCCTGCTGTGAGAGCGCCGACTGCGTAGGCGAGGAGCTGTCCGATGTTGATCATGGTGTTGCAGTGATTGTCGCGAGGTAGGAGGCGACGTGTGATGCAGGAGGAGAAGCAGGTTTGCAGGACGCTGAGCCATTCTTATGCAACCCCCCCAAAGCATGACCTGGCCCACGGTCAACGTTGAACAGAATTCAGTCATGATACATCATGCGCTACCACGAATACGATGTGCTCCTCGCAAACCAGTCTGAGCTAGAATCTGTCTCAATCATGGAAAACACATTGAGAGATAAATGCAGGAACAATTGCATGAGGTGCTGAAAGGAGCATCGCTTTGCAAATAAGTAAGCTTGTAGCTTTTCGTCAATGTTCTACAGCATGTCAGCGGGTAACATCTATGCTCTGTTATCTTACATGATACCAAGCTTGGCGAATGCTTTCACCACATCTTGATCAACGTTGACCAGCCATTGCCCTTGGAACTTTTCGTAACCTCCAGCTGCCGTGATCGCTTGCCGTAAATGATGCTTGACAAATTCCGGCACTTTGATGGTATGCACTTCGTCGCTTGCAGTCATTGCTCGGGTGCGAGCGTCCTCGGGAGATTCTGGTCCCCACTCGGTGTTTGGACCATTGTCGTTGTACACCAATGAGTCTCCCGACGTGTCGGCTTCATCTTCTCGCAGCTCCACGATCACGTCCGTCCACATGCTCATCAAAGATTGCAGCTGCAGTAGGATGAAGGGCTGGTTGGTCTCCAGTAACTTGGTCATCGCCAGACACATCAACTTCTTTCGCGATGGATCTCCAACGTCCTCAACATGCGACGACCACTCTTCCAAAAGCCACTTCATTGTATCTTCCAAAGCAGCGCCTCCAAAAACATCACCTGACGCCTTTTGGCAGCTGTAGAGGAAGCCGTCTAGGGACGCAAGGATTGCACGAGAGAGCACTGCAAAATAGTCCGTCTCCAGGATGCCCTTGATCTGTGCATCTTTGCGATTGGGCCCAGTCGTGCGATGCGCACTCCAAGCGCTATGCAGGCCTTCCAATAACTTCTGAAGCAGTCCGAAGTTTCCAGCATCGGTACTTGTGACATTGGCCAAATCATATATGATCATAGCCGAAGCATCACTGAACTGACCAAGAGGCAGCACAGACGCCACTTCTGGTCGTTGAGCCATTCGAAGCATTGTCTCGATCAGACCGCACACTAGTCCCACCAAATCCACACTTGGAGGTCTCAGCAGAAGTGCTAGCGCACGAAACATGTCAGTACGGACAGGAGCTGAGAGCATGTGCTGTGGAGCGGCGAGCACATAAGACTTCGCAATCATGAGGCCAGTGCGGAGATTTTCTGACCCAAGCTCATAGATCGGGGAGAGATACTGCACCAGGTCCAAGAGCTCGCGCGATGCGGAGCCATCGGGCGTCTGCTGCAAGACGTTACTCCAAAGATCAAGTGCCTCGTCCATGAGATAAATCTGCGTTTCCGAGCCCGGCTCGACAGCGCCTTTGATGATCGGGAGAACCATCGGATGCAGTGGCAATGATTCAGATTTCATAGCGGTGACCAGTCTCGCGAGGATGGTGAGGATAGCCTGCTTCATCAGGTGCTCCTCGCCAGACTGCTCCCATAGTCCCGGTAGGAGATTGACAATACGTTCTGCGAATGGTGTCACATGCCGGTCCAGTCGTTCGACAATGACACTGATAGTGTTCAGGAGCGCCATCTTGGTCTCAGTGAGTTCCACTTCTCCTATAAGTGTCATGAGCTGCGTAAGTATTGTCTGCGCATAAGGAAGGAATTGCTCCACCTGAAACTCCCAGTCGTTCGCAATGTTCGCGAGCTGTCTGCCTGCTGTAACCCGGACGACCTGGTCATTGACTGGGTCTTCGCCGTTGAGAAGATGCTGAAAGATTTGATAGACGATGGGTCTGCTTTCATGAGACACTTTCACGCTGATCCATTGCCCCAGCAAGATTGCGATTCTCCGGCGAAGGATGTTGAAGCCTGCAGATGTATTCTGAACCTCTTGCACCAAGACGTCTCTGATAAAGGTGTCGAAATCAAGATGCTGAGATAAGACCGAAGCCGACAGACCTATTGCCGTATAGACCGAGTCTTTGAAGAGCACATTGCCGTTCTCAGGGTTCGCGACGGAGTAGAACACGTTGAGCAAGGGCTCTACTATGATCTCTTTGTAGTTGATGGCAAGGTCGAGGAAAAGTTTCTCGGAGCAAGATCTGACCGAAAACTCCCAGTCCTCCCCATCACCCTCTTCTCTCTTCTCCCACTCTTCCGGCTCTTCTAACCATTCCTTTAAGTCGCTAGCTCGAAAAACGAAGAAGTTGGTCACGAGAATCTCCATCACCTCGCGGACGAATGGATCTATCAGGAGAGTCTGCTTGATCGTCTCTTTAGCTCTGTTCTTCTCTTCCTTGTCCTCCGGCGAGCGGTACTTGAATGTGTTCGCCGGGTTGTGGACCATCTTCACGCAAGCCCTGAGGATGAGCATACCCTTCAAGGATATCTTCTCCATGAACGGCTTCTCGTCTGAAGCGTCTCCGTCAGAGCCAATCCTGGAGTCTCCTGCAGCTGAAACGATGGATTCCTTAGAGCCGAACGCGCTGCCAAAGTCCTTGATAAGGCCCCAGTACGAGAGTGTGAGCTGTAACGAATTCGGCAGTAACGCAAATGCCGCCGGGTGGTCTCTGGCCATTTCATGGTGCATCTTCGAGAGTTGAAGTGCATGTCGACCAATCAGGCGAGCTGAGTCTGCTGAAAGTGTTCGGTCGTTCAGAAGTGGTAAGAAAGTGCTGACATGCTCCAGCGACAGGTTCCAAAACGAAGTAACGTCTGAATCGCGATTAGGATGCTCGTAACCAGAGATGAAAAGGCGTCGTAGCAACTTTATTGCTAGTAGACTTTGGTGCATGCTGTCTGCATTCAGTGTTTTTCGCCACTGGGCAACAATGTGCGCGTATGCATTTCCTACCACGGCAACGATCTCAGGTGTGGCCGCTTGCAGATATTGCCTTGTGCGCTGCAGCCGACCCGTAGATAGTTCCTTCACGATGTGCAACAAGGCAAGCAGACTTCGTGCTGATTGTAGAGGCGTCGCATTGGACTGCAGAATGCGGACGAATCCTGAAATTGCGTCTGGCCAGTCATTTGGAAACTCGTACCTAGCAATTTTCGCCACAACAAGAGCCGCTTGCAAAGCCAGGCGAGTATCCGACTCCTGAACAACGCTCTCAACTAGACGACCGCGAACAATGTCTTTGTCGTCCTTGGGCACGGCATTCAGGGCCGTCTTGCGCCAATACTTGTCGATTCCATTCTTGAGCTGGATGATGGCAAGATAGCGAACTTCGATAGGCAGATGGCTTGACAGGTATGCACTTTGTAGATGTCGGTAGAAGAGAGGTGTCTTCTCCCATTGTACCAGCTGCTTGGTGCCGCTTTGAATCTGAATGGGATCTGATGATGCTGCAGACTGAAGGGTATGGACAATTTCTGCCTCGGTAAGCGGATTTGCCTCGCCCGGCACCTCTATTGAAAACGAGGGCATGCCGGGCGCAAGATAGTCTAGTTACCAGCGGTCAAAGTCTGGCGTTATATAAGCATATCATACGCTGTTCTCGGTGAAGTGATGCTTGTTGTCCAGGAAATTGAGCAACCTGGAACGCGTTGGAAAGGGAAAGCGGATCACACTTTCTGGCAGGTGCGGCTATATCCGCGTCATCCTTGCCCGTCTTGGCATTTCTTTCCTTCACCAAGTTCCCGTCTCCTCTATCATGAAGACCAGCTCCAGCTCTCCCCAACCCATCAGTTCGCAGAACATGCCGATGCAAAAGCTGCAACTCAAACCATACAAAGCCTCAATCTGCGCTTATCCGAAGCAGGTTAAGGCGGACGAAGTTACTTTTGAAGTACCTACGAAGGCTAAGAGAAAGGCTGAGAAGCCGAAAGAGTTCGACTCGTCAGCAAATATATCACCCTTCCTTGACAACAGAGTGCTTGAGAGACGACAATTGGCCGCGAAAAAAGACACCCAGCTCATGATCCCGTCATAATCACCTTCTCGTATGATATTTGCGCAAACAGGAGTCTCATATTGGAGATGCTCGATATCTCGGCTCACACATCGAATATGCACCAGAGCCTACCAGCGCGAACTCCAACATTGTAGCCTCTTGATCGCGAAGAAGTCGCACCACTACACCTTTGATTGCCTTCGGATCTTTCCTCCCTCTTGTACGCAGCTTTCAGCTGGCCCCGGACAGGATAGCCACATCCATTGCATGGGTCTCCGCCCTTATGCTGAGCTGCGGTCATCGGCTTTTACTCAGCATCATCGACATTGTTAATATCTTAGGACAGCCTTACCTCAGATTGGCAACCCAGTAGCACTGATACCGCATGCGAGGCTTGGACAGCAGTTGGGACCTGACTCGTGACCTGGCCCCGATCTGCCGCCGAGCGCGTGCCAATCCCGCACTGCCCTCCGATCCATAGCAGTCCTTGCCGCACGGTGATCCTTTGCAGCAGACATCATCTGGACCGTAGTCGACTCCTTTGTACCCCGGAAAGTATAGATTGCGGCGAATCTCGGAGGTGTCTACAACCATTACCCACCACACTAATTTGTATGTAACTCGATGAATATTACATAGATCAACGTTCCGATCGATGCATAAGAAATGGGAAACATAGAGCTATAAGCTAATATCGATATTCGAGGGTTGTTAGCTGTTCCTACATCTAAGAATTACCTAACAACTTATTACTAAAGTAATTAGTATACCCTACCTCTCTATACCTCTTTATTAACTTAAGGTAGCCTTTAATACTTACTATCTTGCGGACCTTTAGATCTATACGCTTAGATTACTAGGTAGTAATAAGACGGTTGTTAGCCTCTTATTAGGTTACCTTTAAAGCTAACTTAATAGTAAACATGTAGTTCTCGAGCAACTTCTTCTATTTAGCATAAAGAGACTTAATTAGAGCTAGCTATAGACTATTTAGTAGATGTCTAGTAAAGATAATGCCCTCTTCTTCTATCTATCTAGTAATAAGTAACCTAGTAAATATATGTAAAGGATTATTATCTTCTTAGATAATAACCTACCTACTAGGGTTATTCTCTTTAATCTTCTTTATATATAGAAACAACAACTTCTCGTAGATAACGAAGGTAATGTAGGTAAAGTCTAGGCTAGGTTTATTACTAATACGCTTAGTATCTAGCTTATAGGGGAATAGCTAGTTTAATATAGCTATTAGCTTCTTATAGGATGCCTCGGGTAGACCCTTATCTTCTAAGGCGGGTATTCCTTAACGACGACGAGCTTGTTTGCACTATTTAATATTAGTATTATGCTTATAGACCTCTTATGTTGCCTAGTTAAGTAGATCGTTCTTAGTTAAGCTAATCTCGTAGATAGCACGGTGCCTCTATTTATCGACCCTCTTCCGGCTCTTAGTATTAGCTTCTTATACACGCTCCTTAAGAGCCTTCTAGTTAGCTAAGTCTATCTCCCATATACTAATAGGCCTCTTAATAGTAGTGTCTACGGCATAGGTAGCATTCTAGGTCTTACGAGTAAACCTAACCCTCTCTATGTCGATGTATAGTATTATTCCTTTAGGTATAGTCTTCTTCCTATTTCTAAGCGATCTACTAAACGACTAGCTCTTCTTATCGCAATAAACGATTATAGTATTGTTCTTATGCTATTTAGGTACCTCTATGTCGTAGTAGGGCTTCCGCTTCTTAATGTATATCTCTATAAGTATATTCTTCTTAATATACCTATTTCTAACTATCTCTTTACCTTGCTAACCCTTACGATCGTTAGCGTTATAGTAAGCCTTATCGCGAGTAATATTAAGTAGTATAGTACGCTTAGGGGTTAGACAATTCGTTAGAAGGTCTCCGAGTACCTTACGCTTCTTAAACTCGTATAGAACGGCTTCGTAGATACTATATTTATTATACTTTCGGTAGGTATCGCGAGTTACTTAACTAATAATGTCTTTAGGCTCTAAGACTCGTAGTCTACCTATCCGTAGCTTATCTTCGAGGTGCTAAAGAAGACTAAGAAGGTCTCGAGAGCCTACGCGTTCTTCTACGCGGTCTAATAGTCGTTCGATCGTAAGCGGGGGTCGTTCGAGAGCCGTCGTAATTTACTCGATATCTATATCTAAATTAAAGTAGTACGCTACTAGTACGTCTAGACCAAATGAGAGCTAATGTGCAAGTGTATATAATTAATGTCTATCTATGAACGCTACCTCTATGTCTATCTAGCTAGAGGCGGCGGTGTACTCCTACCTCGTAGAGGCGGCGTATACCTACTGTAATAATACCCCCCTACGGACGGAGGAAGTACCGCCTACTATGCGGTACTAGAGTAGGATATACTCGGGCGTAGTATAGATAGCTACTATAGGCTAGATAATACTATAGCTATATACGGTACCGGTAGTAGGATATACTTAGGCGTAGTATAGATAGCTACTACGGACTAGATAATAGTATAGTTATATCGTATACGTGTCTTAGTCGCTACTAGATATAGTCTAGTCTACCTTAACGAATTTCTTAGCTAGCTATACGCGGGTCTTAGTTATACGCTTACGCTTTTTAGTAGCCGACTCCGGCGGCGCGAAGCCGTCGCTATCTTCGTTATCCGAGATCGTAATAGGCGTATTTAGTATAGTAGGTATACTCTTAGTACCCTTAGCTTTACTCTTACGCGTACTCTTCCTCGGCGTAGGCTTAGGCTTTATTATAAAGATATTTAGTATATTAGCGATAGCCTCCGTCTTAGTAGCGGTTATCTTCTACGTAAGCTTAGCGAGTTACTATTATACTTCTACCGGTAAGTACTTACGATAGTCCTTTTATTATTCTACTATAAGACGGTTATAGCGACCGTAAATATCCGATAGGCCTATACCGCGTACGCGCTTCTAGGGATCGTCGTCCTCGGTAGTATATTCGTAGTTAATATCGGCTAGCGAGAAACGTACTTCTACGAGAGGTAGGCGTACGCTAATATCGCGCTTCTTAGCCGCGACGTACGTACCTCTACTAAACTATAGCTAAGCGTAGATCGTATCGAGGAAGTACGTAAGGGCGGGTTATAGGTCGGACTCGTTAGCTTCGTATATATTTTTAATAATATAATCCGATATAGCGTTATAGTCGATAATAGTTAGCTAATCGTTACGGCTAGAGTTAAAGTTAGTATACGGTATTAGATGTAGGTATATTATCTAAGGGTCCTTTACGACCTAGCGGACTACCTTACCGAGCTTACTAAAGGTACGAGTACTAACTATAGAGATAGTTATACCTTCGTATATTACTACCTCGGATATACGCTAAGATTAATTATTATAATTATTTTCCGGTAGCGTCGTTATATCGATTTCCTACGGTACCTTCGCGCGGAGCCCGCTACTACCCTAGAGTACTACTTAGTAGTAAGTAGAGGCGATTTTTATAGAGCTACTAGTAATATCTTCTATAACGTACGCGGTATCTATACTTTTTTAGTTTCTTCGTACTATACCGTATACGTCTATAACTACCGGGTACCTACTAGCGATATCTTTAGTAGAGATTATACGCCTATCTTTAGCCTAGAATACTATGCCGAGCTTACTATTTAAGAGGTAATACTTAATCGGTAGCGCTTAGTTAGAGGCGAGGAATCCTATTACGTCGTATAGGAGCGTATCCTCGTTACCCTCTTTCCTTATAGGCTCGCCTTAGTTCTATCGCGTATATAGTTACTAGAGTTTAAGGTATAATAGTCTCGGCGCGCGATTAGTACCGCCCTCGTCGTTAGAAGAGTCGTCTTACTCCGACTCGCTATTATCCGTATCCTTAGTAACCTCTTTTCCCTTCTTACTTTTATCCGTCTTACCTTTACCTTCCTTAGCCTTATTACCTCTAACCTTCTTAGCCGTACTCTTCTCCTCTTTAGCTTACTTAAGCTTCTTACTCTTCTCCTCTTTAGCTTCCTTAAGCTTCTTACGCTTCTCTTCTTCCTCCTTCTTTTCCTTCGCGCCGGTTTAACTACGTATTATTCTATCGCTTATACCGCTACTAGGTATAGTCGTATTTCCGTCGGTATTATTAATAGTAGGCTTAGTCTTATTAGCTATAGTAGGGCTAGAGGCGCTCTTACCGGTCGGTACTAATTACTTAGAGGCTACGAGTACCTCTATTATATCTAATAGCTTATCGAGCGAAGGTAGTCCGTACCGCTCGTAGGAACGCTAGTACTAAGTAGCTCTAATCTTAGTCTAAAAGAATTAATTATCGGCGTACTCGATATTATAATTATATTTATCTTCGAGGAACTTACGTACGAATACCTTATCGATAGGAAAGTTATAGTACTTTAGCTAGTCGCCGAGTAAATCCTCGTATAATAGCGGTTCCTATAGAATACCTATAATAGTAAGCTTTATACGGTCTTCTCTATAGTTATCGGGGTCGGCGTACTATATCTTTCCTAGCTTAGGGAAGGTAGGCTTTAATAGTATCTTTCCGCCCGGCTAGAGCGAAGTAGGCTTTAACGGCGTCTTTCCGCTCGGCTTAAGTAAAGTAGGCTTTAATAGTATCTTCTTACTTAACTTAGGTAACGTAGGCTTCGACGGTACCTTTCCGCTATTAGGCTTTATCGGTAGCTATTACTTACCTTAAGGCGGGACGAGGGTATCTTCGTTAGGCATTATTAGCTCGTCGTCGTCCTAGAAATAGTTAAAAATGTCGTCCTTAGTACCTTAAGTCGTTTATACTTAGGTAACGGGCTACTAAGTAGATAATAAGGTCGTCTATACCTAGGCGGTAGGCGGCTAAGAAGATAATAAGGGCGGCGGAGGCGTAGGGCTTATAGTCTACTCTTAGACTACTCCGTTTATAAAGAGTACGTATATATCGACCGGGATTAGTTCGCCTTTCGTCTAGTATCTATTTATTCTAAATATCTCTTCTAGGTACATGTCGTCGTTCCTCTTCCCTATAATCTTATATACCTAGCCGTAAAATAGGTCGGCGTCCTCGCTAGTATTAAGCCCCTTAGAGTTAAAGCGTTTTATTTATATGCCCGTAGCTTTCCTACCTAGACGGGTTATTACGGCGTCTACTATCTTAATAGTATCGATTAGTCGTAGGTCGTTAGCTTCCGCTAGAGCTACTATCGATATAGCTACGGAGTATACTCGTAGCGCGTAGTCCTAATATACGGATAACTCCTTTATATATGTCTCTAGTAGCCTAGATATATCGTCGCTAGCTAGTATCGGGACGGCGGTACGTTTATACGCGAATATTAGGTCTATAGGATCGGGATTTATAATATTACTCGGATAGACGTCCTTTAGGAATTCCCGCTTACTTCTAAGGGTTAAGTAGAGACGGCCTTTATCGTTAAGGGTAACGAGCTCGTACTAGACTATTTTATTTAAAAACCGCTTACCCTTAGCTAGCTATAGGGTACGGCCTATAAATGTCTATACTATAGCGACGTAGTCGTCGCTCCCCGCCTTAGGGATAAGTAATATTCGTAGGAGGGCGCGTATCTAAAAGCGGTTATCCGCATCTATATCTTCTACCTCGCCGCGTAGTTATACGCCTACGGCATTACTACCTATATTCTCCTCTAGCTACGGAGGTTACGGTTACTAGGGGCGCGCTTCTTAGCGTACTTCTTAGCTAGGCGGCTACTAAATGCGTAGTTATTAGCTAGGTAGCTACTAAGGGCGTACTTACTAGCTAGCCGGTAGATCCTACTACTACCGGCTCCCTACTATAGGCTCCTACGTAGGTACTAGCTTATCGTCGGCCTAATTAGCTCCGGGTAGATGCGTTATATAGTCTTACTACTATCCGGGCCTAGGCGTCGTAACTATCTATACTTAGTCGTCGATAACTCTTATATATAGCGTTAAACGCTAGCGCTAATATAGCTCTACGGTACGTAGTATACCTTTCTACGTCGGTAATAGTAGCGGCTCGGGGATATCGCTATTTATAACGGGGTCGTATAGCTCGCGCGTATAAACGCGTATACGTAGTATAGCGTACTTTACATCTTACTACTACTCCCTTACCTAGTCGACGGAGATATAGCGATCGGCGAATTAGTATAGCGGTAGCTACGCTAATAACGTTATAGCTAGCTTAACGATACGGTTTAAGAGTTAAAGGAGAGGGACGTTATTTACGCCTATAGGTAATATAGCCCGTATAATTACGATAAAGCGGTCGACCGTAGCTTTATAAAATCCGTAACTTACTAAGGCGGAAGCTACGGTTAGTATAGACTATCGGTATAGCTAACCGATTAGGATGCCTTAACTACTTATTCCGGTTCGATATACCTATAAGGACGTAAGGCCGTATAGGGTAAAAAATAGCGGGTAATCCCTTATATACTCTAGTACTAGTTTTAGTAGCGTAATAAGCATTATATACTATACCGGGATTAAACGTACTCGCTAACCTATACGTTCTAGAAGAAAGCCTATACCTATATTAAGGAAATAGGCGTTAGTACGAACGCCGAAGAAGTTAGAGAAGTCGTCTACATCTATAATAGCGAGTACTAGTAATACTAAATTATCGCCTTCGAGTAGGACGTACGGTTCGCGGCTAAGGTCTAGGTTAGTAAGCGGGAACGGGTAATTATTACGCGAGATATTATAGTATCTTACCCTCTCGAGCATTACGCGCGTAGAGTAGTATATCTTTAATCGCTAGTCGGCGGCTATTACCGGAATAATAGCTATACTCGTAGTAGCTAGCTCGCTTAGAATCGGGGTAGTATATATACGTACCTAAATCTTCTTATTAACTATATACCCTAGGTCTATCGTCTATTTCGCGACGGCGTTATACTCGCGAATAATATATAGTACTACGTAGCGATCCGCTTCTAGCTTTCGCTTTTAATACTTTAACTACGTACTAATCTAGGTACGTTCTTCTAGTATAAGGATATCGATAGTATATATATCTAGTAGCTCGTACATATAGGGGATCTATACTAGTACGTCTACGTCCTATCGTATTATTAGTATAGATAACCCGTCCGCCTCTATAAGCTCGGAGGTAGACTAGTCTCGCTCTAGCGGCCTATTAAGCCGTATCTTCCTAGGCGGCTAGCTCGCCGATGTCTCTATCGCGGCGAGCTTACCGTATCTTTAGGTAGACGAGTACGATAAGGGTTATTACGTTAGTTAGAATAAGGGAGGGGGTACGGGCGCTAAGAAAGGATAGCGTTATATATAGTCGAAAGGTTATTATTATTAGAAGAATTTTTCGCGTTACTAATAGGCGTCTCGAGTAGTAACTTAGGTAGTCCGTACGGGCGAAATTAACTAAAATAATAGGGATAATAGTAGTAACGTTAGCCGTAGTAACCGTACGCGTAATATAGAGCGTAATAATAGGAATAATAGGAACTCGTACTTCGGTAAAAGCCGCGCGCTCGTAAGAGATAATAGTAACGGCGACTAACGTAATAAGGATACGTAGTTTT
>LFZN01000270.1:0-40284 GCA_001578235.1 Pseudocercospora eumusae | reverse complement strand
TAGGCCTACGTGCCTTAGTTAGTTCTTAGGGCTAGGAGAGCCCCCTTCTATACCTTTGCCGTAGCCGTTCCTACTACCTTATCGACTATCGTCCTTATGTCGTTCTTTAGTACTTTTAACCCTCCTAAGAGTTCTACTATTATTATCTTTAGTACTCTTTCCGGGACCTCCCTATCGGCCGCTATCGCTATCTCCTACGCCCTCTTACACGTGTCCTTCTACTCGCTTCCCTCGCCCGGGGGCCTCGCCGTCGTCGCCGTCGTCGTCGTCGCCATTTTCTAACGATTATATAGTATGATAACTAATAAATAGTCCTATATAATATATAGATATTACCTAAAGCGGTTTAGAGAATCCCTTATAATAGTACTCTAGAAACTATAGAAGGTAGACTACTCCTAACTAAAATTATACTAACCGATAGTACTCCTTAATACGATAGGAAAACTCTTAGAGAAACTAGTCGTAAGGAGGCTTATAGAGTTCGTAGAGGAGTATAATATCCTACTAGAGGAGTAAATAGGGGGAAGGGTAAAGAGATCTACCCTTATAGTAGTAGAGCTTATTATAGAATAGGTTCGATACATATAGTACTATAGAAAGAATAAGGTAGCATTAGTCCTCTCGCTCGATATATTAGGAGCCTTCGATAACGTCTTACATAAAAGATTTATCTATATACTAAGGTAAAAGAGGATCCTAATATAGATAGTCTAATTTATCTAGTCGTTCCTAAAAGAGAGGACAACCTAAATACTCTTAGGGAGATATAAATTAGCCTCTATCTAGACTAATACGGGAATACCCTAAGGATCGACCCTCTTACCGATACTCTTTCTAATATTCGTAGCGGACCTAGTACTAAAGCTTAAATCGAATAAGACATCGGCATCGGGATTTATAGACGATACTAACATCCTAGCATAGTCGGACTCTATCGAGGAAAACTAGAGGATCCTAGAAGAGTAATATAAGGAATGCGAAACATAGGTATAAAAACATAGAGCTAAATTCGTACCGGAGAAGTACTAACTAATCTACTTTAGTAAGGTAAAGATAAAATATAATATAAAGGTACTAATTACTATCTAAGGCTACCTAACCTAACCTACCTTAGAGCTACGAGTCCTAGGAATATAGCTAGATCTAAAACTAAGTTAGGGCCTATAAGGTAAAAAGGCATAAATAAGGGCTAACGCGAATCGATAATCTATCGAAAGACTTACGGCATCGATATAGGGAGCGATATTCGATAAGGTAAAGATAATGTATAAGGTAATAGTAAAACTAGCGATACTATACGGAGCTTAGGTCTAGGTAGCTTTAGATAAAATACCGAAGAGAGTTATAGACCTAATTAATAGAGTCTAAGCCTAATACCTTAGGAGAATTATAGGGGTATATAAATCTACCCCGACGAAAGTACTAGAAATAGAGACGGGATCGCTACTAGTATACTAGTACCTAAAGGGTATAAGGTACTAATACGCTATTAAAACGACCCTATATCCGGTTTAGAAAACTATTAAAGAAGCGCTCGAGAAGATCTAGAGCTAAGTACCGCCGAGAAGGAGAAGGATTTATAGACTAGAGAGGAAGGTATAGAAAGAAGAAGACCTAGCCTAAGGAATAGAGACCCTCTATAAAGTACTCTAAACTATAGAAAAAAGGGAGGGAAGAAAAGGTTAAAGTATAGTAGAGGAGATAGTAAGGATACTCTAGGAAGAAGAATAGGAGGAAATACCGAGAAGAAATAGTATACCGAAAGCCCTAACTACCTTCGGGAGCTATAACGACCGGATCTATAAAGACCTAAAAAGGGCGGAAGTAAGTATAACTATATAACTACGCTCCGAGTATATCGGTCTTAGAGCCTACCTATACTAGAGAAGAGTCCTAGGGATAGAAAAGAAAGCTTACCTATGCGGCTACCTATCTTAAAACCCTAAATACATACTACTAGTATATAAACGATAGAGGAAAGGGAGGAGCGAGTAGAGGTACTAAGTAAAAGAGAGGGAATATAATAAGATTATAATAAATAAAGATAGTATAAGAAGAATTATAAGATAGATTATTAGGGAAGGATACCTTAAATAGTACGCCCTAGGCTAAGAAATAGAGGAGTAGATAGAGAGAAGGAGGGTAGAGAGAAAGGGGATAGAAGAGGAGGGGGTATTAGGGTAGCGGGTAAGGTAGTTAGAGGGTAATACTATAATACTAATATACCCTAGAGGAAGTAAAATCGAAAACTAAAGAATAGGACGAGTTAACGAGGGTAAAGGGAGAGGTTTTTACTAGCTAGCCTAGTTTCCTTTTTCATAGAATACATAGCTTTAGACCTATATAGGCCGATAGGTACTAAAACAGGTAAATGAAAGATCTATCTATCTATATACCTAGGACTCGTAGTTCTAAGGTAGGTTTAGTTAGGTATCCTTAGATAGTAATTAGCGCTTTTATATTATATTTAGTCTTCGCTTTACTAAAGTAAATTAGTTAATACTTCTCCGGCGCGAATTTAGCTCTATATTTCCGGACCTATGTTTCGTACTCCTTATATTACTCTTCTAGGATTCTATAGTTTTCCTCTATAGAGTCTAACTATACTAGGATGTTAGTATCGTCGACGAATCCCGATGCTAATGTCTTATTAGATTTAAGCTTCGGTAGGAGATCCGCGACGAATATAAGGAAGAGTATCGGTAAGAGGGTTAATCCTTAGGGTATTCCTATATTTATTTAGATAGGGGCTAACTTATATCTCCCTAGGAGTAGTTAGGTCGTCCTCTCTTTTAGGAATAACTAGATAAATTCGACTATCTATATTAGTATTCTCTTTTACCTTAGGATATATATTAGTCTTTTATATAAGATATTATCGAAGGCTCCCGAGATGTCGAGTAAGAGGAGTAACGCTACTTTATTCTTTCCGTAGTACTATATATGTCTAATCTACTCTATAATAAGCTTTACCGCCGTAAGGGTAGATCTCTTTACCCTCCCTCCTATTTACTCCTCCGGTAGGACTTTATATTCTTCCGCGAACTCTATAAGCCTTCTTACTACTATTTTTTCTAAGAGCTTTCCTATTATATTTAGGAGTATAATTAGTCGGTATAACTTAAGTTAGGAGTAGTCCTCTTTCTATAGCTTCCTAAGTACGATAGTAAGAGATTCCCTAAACCGTTTTAGGTAGTATCCTTATTTTATATAGGCTATAAAGATATTAGTTATAGCTAGGGCTAGCGTTTTTTTATATGCTTTAAGTATAATGTTATATACTTTATCTAGCCCTAGAGTTTTTCTACCTAGGAGCTTCGCTATAGTTATAATAACTTCTTTCGTATCCGTTTCCGGTTTCTATTTAGCTCCCTCCTTCGGCGTTTCTATTCTTACTCCTTAGATATCCGTTAGGTCGGCTTCTACTTAGCCGCCGACCAAGTATTATCCTAGGGCCCCTACTTTACCCTTATTTATAGTATAGATATTTCCTTACCTATCCTTTATATCGGGAAACTAGGGTAGTTAGTCTCTTTCCTAAGTTAGTTACCTTACCTATTTAGCTATCCTCTAAATGTCTTCGGGTTTTTTTATAAGTATCCCGATAATATATCTCTATTCCTATATTTTATCCCTCTTAATCTATCTCTTCTTTTCCTAAGTAGCTCTATAGTAGGCTTCCTAATCCTCTTAGGAGTGCGTAGTAGTCTACTTCCTTCTTACCTTTCTTACTTCCTTTACCCTCTCCGTACATTCCTCTATTTAGTATAGTTATTAGTACTTAGATAGTCTACTCGAGGGTATTATAGCTTCTCTAGCGTCTTATATAGCCCGGATTAGGTGCTCTACTACTCTCTCGATGTCGTCCTAGTTCCTTAGGTCTCTAGCCGCTATCTCCTAGGCCCTTAGTTCTAGTATTTAGTTAGTCTCTTCCTAGTTTACCCTCTTCTAGTTAGGCTTAGCTTCGAGTTCCTATCCCTAAGTAGCCTATAGGTCGAGCTCGATCTATGTCGGTAGGTAGTCTAACGAGGATTCGATATCTATATTTACGGTACATTTTCTAACCCTTTCCCTAATTATCTAGGTTACGAAGTAAAGGTCGGTTATGCTTTTACTTAATCTCGCTTCCTACGTAATAGGACCCTTTAGAGTTACAATCTCTATCCCTTCCCTTTCTATTACGTTAATTAATCTTCCCGCTAGGAAGTAGTATGCCGGTATAAAGTCGGATCCCTAGAGTAGGTAGTAGAGGTTAAAGTCTCCTACTATTATCTATTATCTATCGTTCTATATTATAGTTAGAATCCTTATAATAGTATTAAGTTAGGTACTACTTCTTAATTCCGGTAGTAGGTTATAGTTGTAATAGATCTTTATTGGGCCTTAGGCGGTATGTATCCTTATTATAGTCGAGTCTCCGTCCTCTTAGTCTATAGATTCCTAAGAGTCTAAGGAGATCTCCTTACTAATGTAAATATAGGTTCTTAGCGTTCCCGTCTTATATATAATTATATAGTATCTTAGATCCTTTACCGTTATTAGTTTTAAGGAGTATAGGTTTAGCTATAGTTCCTAGACCGCTATAACGTCGTAGTATTTCGGCTAGAGGGCTTAGAAGAAGCTTCTTTATACTTTATCTTTACTCTTATTAACGTTATACTATATAATCGTTAATATCGTTATGTTATTTATTAGGATTAGTCTATCTAATCCTATTAGGTCTCTCCTTAACTAAGGATCTCCTCTTAGGGGGTATCCTTATTTATCTAAGAGACTATCTAGTTAAGCTTCCTTTAGTTAGGGTCTCTCCCTACCTAGTCTATATATCGTAGTCTTCCTACCTAGGGGTAGTCCCTTAAGGTAGGGGGGGGGTAGTTTCCTCCTCCCTTTATCTCTTATTTAGGTTATATTATCTTTATCGGTTTTACTCGTCCTACTTAGGGGTATAGCATCTCTACGGTAAGGTCGTTCTAGCCTCCTTCGCCTTCTCTTAAGCTCTAATTCTTACTAGGCATTCCTTAGCCTAGGATAGGTATTTTCTTCCGTAGTTTGTATACCTAGCGTTTCCTTTCGGTTCTATATACTCCTTAACCTAGTACCCTTATGCATAGTAGGAGCATATGCTTATTATCTTTAGGTACCTTACTACTAAATGCCCGTATTACTAGTATTTATAGCATTATAGGATCCTATAGGTATTTATATGTATTTCTATATCTATCCTCTCGAAATCCTAGAAGAGTCCCCTTTCTAGAAGCATGTTAGCCTATTCTATACTCCCTACCTATAGGATAAGTAATAACCTTATCTTTATGTCTTCGATCTTTCTTTTAACCTATATCCATGCCCTGCGGCCTTCGACACTTTCACATGACATGGTTCCATGTTGGGGGTGAAGGCGCTACTATAGTGCACTTAGCCAAGTGAGTAAATAAGCACTGTAGTAGGCCCTAGCAACGTTGAAGACGTGCACTATCTACTACTAAATACAATGAGGGCATAGAGGGCGGGTATTAATAATGTGTGTGGGCAGTACCTTAGGCCGGTAGGTAGGGTAGGTAGATGAAGGATGCTAAGTTCCCCTTAGAAGAGGGGAGCCGTTATCTCTTCCTTATACACGGACCTACCTATCTATGCCCTACGGCCTTCGACACTTTTATATAACATAGTTCTATGTTAGGGGTAAAGGCGCTACTATAGTGTACTTAGCTAAGTAAGTAAATAAGCACTATAGTAGGCCTAAGCGGAGCCTAGCTAAGGCCCCTAACTAATAGCGAGAGCGCGCTTAGCGAGTTGAGTCGATTAGCATACTTTCTAGTAATAACGCTAGTAAAAGTAACTAACACGATAACGATAAGGCCGTTAGGTATTAATCGGGCTTTCGAGCTATTATAAGACCTGTTTACGCTCTCTAGCTTAATTCTAGTATTGCCTCATAGTTATTCGCAAGGTCGACATATCTCTTAAACGTATCGGACTTCTAACGGCCTAAATACTATAGCTTATAATCTAAGACACCGCGTTACTTTGCTATAACCGTACTACCTTGTCGAAGGGAGTGCCCTATATATCCTTACGCTTTAAGCCCTACCTCCTAGAGTCTGCGCTGTAAGCGGGTAACTACTACCTACCTTAGAAATGCCGCCGTTAATAGTCGAAATAGAGGGGATATTAGCGGTTATCGGTCGAAATTAAATAGCGCTCTTAGGTATTTAACCGCGTAAGTTAGTACGTTTATAGCGGCTATGCGAATAATAACTCCCTACCTTCGTATATCGGTCTTCGATCGCTTTAAGTAGACCGTAAGTTAGTCGCATAGTTACTTAGAGAAGGTAATATCGGATCGCGTAATATTATCTATAAGCTACCGCTTCGAGCCGAGGTTTCTCGTCTTACTATACGTTAACTCCTTTATCCTAAAGAGACCCTTTTATGTAAGATACTAGCACGCGTTAAGGTTAGCCTCGTCGATGTTCCGAGGTAGTAGGAATAATAATTTTTCTAGGACGTCGTTAGTAATAGGTTATCTATTATAGTTACCGGTTGTCGAAGGGTTAATATATACGGCACCTTATAGCAATCGTCGTATAATAGGAGCCTCGAAGATAGATATAGGGAGGTTTATGTCGACGTACATTACTCGTAGCGCGTCGACGTATGCGTATAGCGATCGGCTAAGAATTATTAAAGCGCCGAAAGACTTATAGACTATAAAGTCGTATAGGTTATCCGCGGAGTAAGACTAGGGCTATCTTATGTTAGTAGCGTACTATACTATATACTACTTTACGACCGAGTTGTAGGATACTCTAGTTATATCGTAAGCTAGCCCTCGGTAGAGTAGGATAGCGTATTACTACGACTTCGGCTTTACTTCTTATAGCTATTACTATAGTATAGCGTCTAGTAGGTCGTTATCTAGTCGAGATTAGCATAGTAGGACACCGCGGTAGGGAAGTTAAGTCGAGAGAGAGCAACGGTAAGTACGTTATTAGCGGAAGGTAGCTACGAAGCGTTTATAACGATCTTATATTATAAAGCGAATAAGAGTACCTCCCGTAATAGATTAATACTAGCTTCTAAACTAACGGTATACTTTAAGAAAGTATAGAAAGCCGAGCGATTATCCGTGTAAACTATAAGACGGTAGTTAGACTACTTCTAGCTCTAGAGCTTAAAGGAGTATAAGACCGCACGGATTTCCGCGACTTAAATGTCTTCCTTATTATTACGTATAGTAAACGCGTTAGCGAGCGATACTTTACGAGTATTCTTCGACTAATCCCCGTTATCGCCGCGGTACTAGAAGCCGCTAATAGCGTAGTTACATGTATTAGTAAATAAGTAAATCTAAGGTAGTCTATTAGGGTCGAGGATACGAGAACCGTTACTTCGACCGAGGGCATCTAGCTACTACTATAGGTCGGTCTTTATAGCCTTCGGTACGCGACGTTTAATAGCTCGACGATAGTTATAAGCTACTAAGAAAGGCTATACTTTCGTATTAAAAGCCTTTCCGAGATGGATAACTCTAGCGTAATATGTTAGGTAACCCGCTAGGCGTTATGTATCGTCTATTAATAAGGAAGCGGCCTATAGGGCGAGATTAATAACCTCGGTAACGCGTGCGCGTCTCTCGGCTAAGAGCCTTACTTCTATTACGCGAGTGTTAATTTCTACGCTAAGGACTTCTACGGTAGTCCCTTCTACGTCCTTCTTATCGTTTCGTAGTATACTAAGTTAGTACTTGATGCATGGCTTCATGCCTAACTTGATGCACGACTTTATACCTAATCATCGGCAGGCCACGATCACGTGCCCGAGCGTTCTTAGCATCACTATATCTTCTTTATAGAACCCGTAGACCTTTAATCGACTAGTGTTCTTTCATCGAGTAGTTATGAGCCCCTCTACGCTACTAGCACCTCCGATCCATCTTTTAAGTAAATAATAAGATACTCCGGCGACACGTAGCGCGGTCTATCGACTTACGAGTCGATACCGACACCTCTATATCGCCGTTTACGTACATCGCTCCCTTTTAAACCTCCGTCCATAGACGAAGAAGGACTACTAGGTTAATATCTAAAGGAAGAGAAGGAACAGAAGCCTATAATGGCATCGATAACATACTCTTATTCTAATTCTATGCCACAGTTGGGCTTTAAGCTTAAAGGTAAGATTAACTATACTACATAGGTAGATAGCGCCGAGAGCGCACTACGCGGTGTAGGCCTCTTTAAGTACGCTAATAGCATACGTACTAAACTAGTACGGCGATTAGACGAAAGCTAGGCCACTTTCGAACATCGAGAAGATGAGTTTAACATTAAATCTTCTTAGGCACGAACTTTTCTCTACACTAACTACTAGTCGCATATCTAAGCAACCCTTGTTAGCCTTTATACGGCGAAAGAAGTATGGGATCGCCTTATAGCCGATTATAAGCTAGGAGGTCTTACTGAGGAATATGCGCGGTACGTTAAGTAGATTATATTACGCTATAACGGTAACAACTTAGAAAGCTTCTATAACGAGTATCGCGCTAAGACACAACTTCTAAAGAAAGGTGAATTAGCTATCTCCGACCGTTAGGGTATATACTAGTTTCTCATATACCTTAGTGCTTAACCGGAGCTATCTCAATTTACTACTTCTAAGCAGGAGATCCTCCGCGACGAGACTAGGGTATCCATAGTTACACTAAATGGATTAATTACTAATGTAATAGATGAGAACATAGCTAGAGATAATGAAGCTACTTATGCCGCTAACTTCGCGAATGTTAACAAATCTAATCGTCTAAACTCTAGTCGGTCTAAAGACAAGACCGACAAAGCAAAGGGTAATAAGAAATGTAAACATTATCTAAAAGCTACGAACCACATAACCGAAGAGTGCCGTAAGAATCTAAAGAAGGATGAATAAGATAAGTTAGACGACTTACTAAAGTAATAATAGTCCGGCGGGTAACGAGGCAATTTACACCTTAGCCTAAACTACTTAACTAACGAGGCCAACAATAGTAATAACATAGATAGTAATAACGAGCGGGCACAATATGCATATGCGTAGCGCCTAATATTATCCCTATTTGGACATCGCACCTTTATAGCTCGGGCTAGTAATAGTAACTCTAGCTAACTATTTCCACCGGACATAGATCTTATAAAGGACATTATATTAGTAGAAGATACAAGGGCTAATCTTCACCGTACATAGCATCGAGAGGACATAATTATCGATTCAGGAACTACTACGCACATGATCAACGACTCTAGCCGTATTATTAAGAGCATTCTATGCTCTATAGGAGTATAAACTAGTAAGGGTCGCCTTATGTCCGAATCCTATACGCTAATTAGCATGAAGGTAGTTAATGACTTTGGAATAGAAGAAATAACTCTTTCCGGGGTGCTATATGTTCTAGGACTAGTAGCTAACCTTATCTCTACGCACATGCTCAAAGCTAAGGGATGTTACTATCGCAACGACCATAATCTACTATACGAGTATCGGGGCAACTAGCAAGTACTAGTAGCGTATATCGACACTATGTCTAGTTTACTAACACTTCGTATCGCTAATAGCCTACGAGCTAATACCATGTCTCGTACATAGCTCCTAGCTCGGCCTTTAGTTAATATCATCCGCAAGCCTACGAATGCCGATTAACAACGATAGTATGAGCGACAGCTAACAATAGTACTTACTACCGCAACGGAATAGATAGCCCTTACTAACTCAAAGGTTCCACGTAGCCTTAAAGCAAGTAGAGGCATTTAGCATCGTCGCTTCGGATACCTATACCCGGGCATGGTTAATTAGCTCGTTCGCTTAGGCTAGATTGAGCTAATCGGCAACAAGAAAGAACTCTTTAAGTACTTAGCCTATCGCAAAGCTCTGGCTAAGAAAGTCTATAGTAGACTTATTACGAAGAGACTATTACACATCTACGTAAAGGTTTACGTCGATGTAGTCTCTATTAACAATAGGGGCATAAAAGGGGAATACTACTATACCCTCTTTACATGCGTAACCTCCCTATATCGATACATATACGCCGACCCACGTAAGAATGCGGCCGCCTAGTACATGAAAATCTATAGATAATATGTCTTCTTACAAACGCAGATCCGTATACTAATTTACGTTATCGATAGAGGCGGTAAATACGGCGGAAAAGATCTTCATAACCTCTACGAGAAGGAAGGTATCCGCCTACATATAACAGTACCGTACTCCTCTAAGTAGAATAGACGTGCCGAAGTTAGCAATTATATCCTTAATACTAAGATTAGAAAGGTTCTAATCCACTCTAATCTGCTACGCATGCTATAGCCAGAAATAGGCTAAACATGCGTTATGTTACTTACTGAACATTACGCCGAGCTAGACCCTTAGTCGATCACCTCATGAGATCGTTGCTAGGGAGCTAGGGGTACAAGAGCCGTTGCTAAGGTATGACTAGTTAAGGGCATTAGGCTGCAGGTACATTGTCTATAACGAAGACGTGCCCCGTGGTTTAAAATTCGACTCTCGCGGTATTAGTAGACAACTAGTAGGTTACGAGGGATTAACGACCTACCGAGTGTAGGTAAAAGAAAAACACAAGGTAATGCGCTCGAAAGATGTCCAATTCCTCGAGGACGACGGCCCTATATTAATGCCCATCGATAGTAAGCCGGACGAAGAACCTATAATGAATTTCGACGATATCTTTCTATGCACACTAAATCTTATTACTTCTAGGGGTGCACCGCTACCGGCATCCACAACTGCGACTTCTAAACTAGAAATACTACATGAATCTAGACAATCGCTACCTACAGGACCGACGGAGGCCTAATAGTAACCTTAGCGACGTAGCATTATATAACGTCGACAGTCCCTTAACCTGTCTAAAGCTATACAACGTCGATAGTCCCTTGACTTAACCAAGGTTACACGGTCTAATAAGAAGTCTTCTAGTCTAGCAGAATTACTTCCGACGGGCGCAAAGGTAATCGCTCTAGAGCCGTATGTTAAAAACGATGAAGAAGAACTACTGCCTAACCTCGCATAAGAGGTCCTTAATGTAGCGGAACATGGCGACCTTACTAATTCACTACTAGAGGTCCAACTAGCACCTCTCTCCCCTATTGTAGAGGAAGATAAGGAGTCTTTTACGCCGCTAGGGTAGCCGCGTAATAGAAACACGGAATTACCCTTATGGTTAAGAGAGTTATAAAGACGATTAGCTCTTTAGCCATAGTAGTGGAATTTAGAACTAGGTCCTTCAACACTATTACCTACTACGCCTCTAAACCCGATTAATCCTCGACCAAACCCTTACCGAGAATATAACGAAGTCTCACCGGTGCCGCCACTACGTTTTAGCTAGGACCGTTCACCTTCGCCATCTTAGGAGTAGTAGTATTAAGGGTAGTAACAACGGGTAAGACGGCGTACTAAGCAAGAAATATATGGCACGGAGCTAATAAGAACCTAGCCTAACCGGCAGGCTCGAAACAAAAGCCGTAACGAGTAGGCGGCGTATTATAGGGAACCATATTAGGAAGAATATAATATGAACAGACGCAATCGTCGTACGTTCTATTACTCCCTTTCGAAATAAGAGCGCAAGCAACTAAAAGATATGCCGCATGCGACGATTAACGCGTTTATAGCCTCTATTCAGGCTACCGAAGCTCAAAATATCCGTATACCGAAGAGTGCGAAGGAAGCGAAGTCTTTACCTAAATAGCCGTAGTAGTAGAAAGCAATGGAAATTAAGAAGTAAGCCCTTAACGATAATAAGACCTAGCTGCCGGTTAATAAGGCTAACCTACTACCGGACATTTACATTATTAGAGGCCGGTAGGTCTTTACCATTAAACTTAACGCTAATAGTAAAATATCTAGGTTCAAGGTAAGATGGGTTGTCCGTAGCTTCTTATAGATAGAAGGGGTCGACTACGACGAGACATACTTACCCGTAGTAAAGTCTTTAATACTACGGATAATCTTTACAATGATCGCATACTACGACCTCGAATACCGATAATACGACATTATAACTACTTTCTTAAACGCACTTATCGACGGCCGAAAAATCTATGTCGAAATGCTACACATGTTTAGTAATGGCATATAGGTATATCTCCTCCTACGAGTACTATATAGCCTAAAGTAATTACTATTACTATAGTATAAGGAACTAAAGAAATTCCTAATCCAGCTCAAGTTTACGCCTATTCTAGGCGACATCTGCGTATTCAAGCACATCCAATCTGGATCTATAATCTACATCTACGTCGATGACATGTTAATTATCGCTTACTCTCTTAAAGCAATTAAAGCGATAGTAGCAATGCTTAAAGATAAGTGGATACTCCGTGAACTTAGCGACCTCTACTACTTTCTTAGCATGCGTATTATTCGAGACCGAAATAAGAAGACTATCTATGTAGTATAAGACGGATATCTCTTAAAGCTTGCTCATAAGTATTCCCTAGTAGGTTATAAGGCACCTACGTTACTAATGGACTCGCGCAATAAGCTCCGCAAGGTACTAGATGGTTATATCGCTGAAAGAAGCCTTAAGGAGAGATACTAGGTGCTAGTCGGAGAAGTACTCTAGCCGGTAATAATTACGCGGCCTAACTGCGCCTTCTAAATTGGCCGTAGGTCCCGTTTCTTATCTAACCCTATAATAGAACACTACGCGGCTATATTTCGAGTATTGAAATACCTCGTAGGCACTATGAACCGTGGAATTTAGTTCGACGGTACAGGTACTATAGAGCTATACGGCTTCGCTAATGCTGCATAGGCTAATGATCTAGATAACCGCCGATTAATAGGCGGTTACCTATACACGATGGGCAACTTACCCGTCGTATAGAAAAGCGGACTTTAACCGCTAGTTACCCTCTCCTTAATAGAGGTAGAATACGTGCAACTCGTACTCGCTACTCGAGAGGGCATCTCGCTAGCTAACCTAATAACCGACCTCGACATCTTTAAAGAGAAGGATGCTAAATTACTCTTTCTAATTACGATCCATAAGGATAACATGCCTGCTATCGATATTACTAAGCGCCCGAATGGGATTGACGGCCGCATAAGGCACATCGATACACGATATTACTTTACTAGGGAATAAATTCAAAATGGCCGAGTTATTATTAACTAGATTGGCACGGAAAAATAGAAAGCTAATAGTCTAACTAAGGCTCTCGACCGATATAAACACGAGTTATTCGTACAACAACTTAACCTCGTTGACTACACCGTCGCCATTTAGACGGCTAAGCAACGAAAGATCTAATATTAAAAACTCGCGGAGTTTCTCGACACCTTATTAGCTGCTACTAAAAACACCGCTATACGCATACTCTACGAAGATAAGCATGCGTTTACGTAAGTAAGAGATCTACGGCGTACACCTTATTACGACTTACGATTCCCGCTTCTACTATGTTAAAGCCTAAGGATAGGTTGTTCTCACACCTCCGTTTCTTAGGCAGCGCCGTCTAGAACTAGGAATTAATGGAACGCTAACGGGACTACCTCTTTTATATGAATAATACGCATTGTTATCGCTTGCACAACAACACTCGTTTAGGGGGTGACTTAATGCATAGCTTCATGCCTAACTTGATGCACGACTTTATGCCTAATCATCGGTAGGCTACGATCACGTGCCCGAGCGTTCTTGGCATCACTATATCTTCTTCATAGAACCCGTAGACCTTCAATCGACTAGTGTTCTTTCATCGAGTTTAGTTCGTAAGGTCTATCTATAAGGCCTTTACTAGCGCTATACTATCGTGTTATCGGTTACCCGGCGGCATAATGAATATAAAGTCGTCTAGGTAGTAGAAAAGGGTAGCCGCCTAGTACAACCGCTATTCTAGTAACTAGTAAAGGCCCTCGGTAAAGAGGTTAAAAATCTACGGTAACGTGCGTATACCGAAGGGGAGTTAGTTATCTACGAAATAACGACCCTACTACTCGACAGCTAATAGGTACCGTTAGTATAAGGATATAGGGATGTTACGAAAGGCTACTTTAACATCTCGTTTAATAATGAGCGATCCCCTACTATAAGCCGCAACTATATCGACGATAGCCTCGAATGAGACGTAGGAGATAGCACCGTATTCCTTCGGGATAGCATCGTTTACCGAGTACCCTCGAGGGAATAATAGGTCGTAAATGCGGCGGAAACTACCGTCGTGCTTAGGTACTAAACCTTATAGTAAGACGATAAGGTTGTAGCTATTAGATGCTAGTACCTCTATAATGCGGCATTTGTCTAATTCGTCGGCTAGTTAATATGTAATTTCGAGGGGGTCGAGGTTTACTAAAGTATAGTTATTACTACGGTTTTTAGGGTTAAACCGATCCCCCTCGTAAAGGGCTTCTTCGTAACCGATGTTAGCGCCGTACGTAAGGATGTAATAAAGAACCTAAGGTAGCTACTTATTAGGATAATCGCGTAGGAGAGATAGCTACGTAGAGGTACGGAAAGGGCTAGTTTATAAAAGAGGCGTCGTTAACGCTACGACGTTATAGTTTATAGCTATATTCGGACGTGTCGTAGCGCTAGTCTACTCTATAATGTCGAGTAGGAGTACTTTATCCGTAGGAATAGTATCCTCGTAGAATAATAACTATTACGCTGCGGACTCGCCTATAGGGCGCTTCTTTTTCGCAGTGTAGTTGCGAGCGCTATAGTCCTTTTCTTTATAATGCTTATAAACGTATATTATAAAGTACTTTCCGATTAGCTTTAGACCTCCGAAGCGACACGTACTAGTATTGTTCTATAACGGGTACGGCTTATCCTTATATTCCTCTTCTAACTTGGCCTTTATTAGAGGGGTATTATTAGTCTATCGAGGTCTTTTAGACGGCGTATTATCCTAAGCCGGTCTTAACGGCGGTAGTGTTCGCGGACGGTCGATTAGAGGCTAGTAGAAGTTCCTAGTATTATGTAGTAATAGTCTTATAGACTTAATAATGTCGGCAATATTCTAGGCCTCCGGTAATAGGTAACCCGCGGTACGTGCGTCGTACATAGAGTTAATAGCGATTTCTCTTACCGTCGACTAGACGTAGTAGTCGTTATAAAAATATATCTACGACTTCTAGCGGCTAAGGGTTTACATAAGTGTAACGGGGCTTCTAACTACGACCTTATTACTATGCATCGTAAATAAGAGCGTTTAAAAGACGTCGAAAGCCCTTATAAGCATAGCGATGTTAAGGAGCGAGGAGATAGGTACTAAGACCTTTATAATGTCGTATCTTATGGTTACGTCGTTCCATCTTTTATCCTCTTTCTTTTCCGGTTTATACCTACGCTAGTCTTTTAGTAATAGTTTAATAAGGTCGAGAGGGTCGAATCTTAGGTAAAAAATATCGGTAATATATAATGTTTCGATAGAGCTGTCGAAGCTACTCTTAATCCACGACTTAACTAGAGGGCCTAACTTACGAGGAAGTTTATTAGTAGGCGGTACTAGTTGTAATAAAGGCTACTACATCGCTTGTTAAGCTATTTAACCTATAGGAATCGGTACTAGGCCTAGCGTTTAACATAGAATCTACTAGTTCTACTATTCTAACGTTGGCGCGTTAGCGGCCGGGCACGGTGGATAATTAGGAGGAAGCTAGAAGTTAAGCATAGTATTAACATTTATATCTAGTTACTATTCTTATTACTACTCTTATTCTTATTATAGAGTGTTTTATAAAGATGTAGGCTCGTTGTCCTATGTTAGAGTAGAACTTAACGACTAACTACTACTACGACCCCTACCCCTACCTCTACGTGGCGGCATAGTGTAGCTAAGGGTGTTTACGTGCCTACGTGCGTACGGATATAGGTAAGCGTACGGAAGTAAGAGTAATATAACTACTTCTAGCGACAGTAGTGTAAAACTACGTTTATATATGCTAAAATTTAATAGCACTATCGACTGAAAGAGGTTGCAATTGCTAACAATGTGTGTGGACAGTGCCTTAGGCCGGCAGGTAGGGTAGGTAGATGAAGGATGCTAAGTTCCCCTCAGAAGAGGGGAGCCGTTATCTCTTCCTTGTGCACGGACCTGCCTACTACTTTAGTAATTTAGATTCCTAGGCATATGTATTAGTTTTCCTTCTATAGTTAGGTAATATTGTCTTATACTTTAAATATTCTAGTTATACCGTAGGCTATAACTATAAATTATTAGCGCGAGACCTTTACCGTCTTTCTAATCTTCGTCGTCTATTCCTTTTAGGTCTCTAGCCTCTTTATATCCCCTTCCGCTACTATATAGAGCTTAACTACTCTACGCCTATCTTTCCTTACCTCTATAATCTCTTTTATCCCTATCTTTTAGACGATTTCTTTCCCTATTATCTTATCGAGATCCTCTTATTCCTAGGGGTCTATAATGTAGACCTTAATAGCTATCTTCTTCTCCTTAAGACTAGCTACCTTTACCTATATGTCTTAGCTAGTTCTCGGGGCTAAAAGAGCTCCCTTCTATACTTTTACTATAGTAGTTCCTACCGCTTTATCTACTATTATCTTTATGTCGTTCTTTAGTACTTTTAGACCTCCTAGGAGTTCTACTATCATTATCTTTAGCGCTCTTTCTAGGACCTCCCTATCTACCGCTATTACTATCTCCTACGCCCTTTCGCACGTTTCCCTCTACTCGTTTCCTTCGCCCGGGGGCCTCGTCGTCGCCGCAGTCGTCGTCGCCATTCGAAGCCGCGATTATGAATAGTAGCTTCTCAATCAAATCTACGTCCGTGCTAACCTAAAATAGGCCCTATTTCAAGCTATTTATGTACTTAGCTTTTTCGGGTACCTCCGCTAGCAAACGGGCGGGCTCCGGGCGTTTCTAGGCGGCCTACGCCCTATACTAAAGAAATACTTCTCTCCTCCGTGAAATATCTTTTTTTTATTTTCTCCTCCTCTTCTATGTCCTATAACCTAATGTACTTAAGCCGAAAACCGTCGGCCTCCGCTCGATAACGACCTCCCTACGAGGTTTACCCGTAAAAGCCCTATAAAATGTAATAAACTCCTATGTTACCTACCGCAAAACCTAGAACTCCGTTCGAAAATACCTAATCTCCTACCCCTCCGTCCTCCTAGGCATCCTCCTCTTATCCTATTTTTATATAGGACTATTATTTTCCTTAATGCTACTATATTTCTCCTTAAACCTATCTAATATAGCGGTATCCGCTATATTACTTAAGGGTTCCTACGTCGGTTAGTAGTAACCTTCCTATTTTACGAGGGCCTCCTACCCCCTACCCCTCCTCTTCTCCCTCGCGTATAGGATCTCCTCTAATTTATACTCGTCGTACGCGTCGAAAAGAACCGGTCCCGGCTAGTTATCGTCGGTCTCCTACCCCGGAAGGGGGTCCTCGCTCGCTAGCCTTAGTAGATCCGTGTAGAATACCGGGTAGATGTTGCTAGGGATACCTAATAACCGGACGGAGACCGGTAATAGGACCTCTTCTACCGTGTATTTCGTATACCGGGCGTTAAGGCTTTTCTTTAGTCTATTAGTCTTATAGTTACGGAGGTCGAGCTAGACCTTATCTCCGACTCGGTAAATAGGTACTAGAGTCCGCTACCTATTAGCGGCCTCCTCCTATTTCTAAGCGGCTTCCGCTACACTTACCTAGTATAAACTCGTAATATCTTTTATCTTATCTACGAATAGCTTCGCCCTCTTTACGGCGGTAAGCCCTAATAATTTGGCTAATTATAGTTCTAGGGTAACGGGTAACGTTAACTCGTAACCGTAGGTAGCGAAGAACGGGCTTATCCCTAAGCCCGTATAGTAGCGCCCGTTAAGCGCTAGTTCTACGGTAGCTAGCTACTTGTTCTAGTCGGACTACTCCTAGTTAATATAGCTCCTTAGGTAGGCTTATACGTCTTAATTAACCCTCTCTAGGCCTCCGTCCGTTTACGGGTAGTAAGCGGAGCTTAGTCTTTACTTTATACCTAGTAACCTATAGACCTCCGACTAGAACGTACTTGTCTAGTTAGTACCTCTATCGCTTACGATAGCGCGGGGGAGACCGTAGTATCTTATCTAGGCCTCTATAAAGATTCGAGCGCACGTCTCCGCTTTTATGTCGGGCGTACCTACTAGTACTACCTACTTACTAAGGCGATCTTTAATTACCTATAGGTGTCTATTTCCCTCCGATTCGGGAAGCTCCGTTATAAAATCTATCGAGATCTCCTAAAAGAAACGGGTAGGGACCGGTAGAGGCTTTAGGAGTCTATATTTAAGCTATTTCTATACCGCATTCCTCCTATAATAGTCGTAGTTTCGAAGGAATTGCCGAATCTACTTAGATTATAGCGGCTAGTAGAAGTCGCGGCTTAGTATCGCCGCCGTAGAGTCCCGGCTAGGATAGCCGTATACCGGAGCGTTATAGATTAACTAGATTAGCTTCGTACGAAAGGTATTTAGCTACTTTACCTCGGAGTCTAAGGTTGTGTTTACTCGTAGTCGGTATTCTCGTTCCTGTAGGTTTCCGGTATACCTCTTTCTTAATATCCTAACTGTTTACCTTCTAAACCCATTAATATCGTAGGAATAGGAATACCTGAGCTGCGCACGGCCATACTAGAAGTGTCCGAGCGCGGTATGCCTAGATAGGAAGGTGTTAAGGGAAAAAACCTATACCTACTTTTTATCGAGGATTTGACTGCTATTATTAGTCGTAGTGCGTGCTAGCGTGTTACTATCGTGTCTCGTGTCTTGCGCCGATGCCTCAAAAACCCCTATACCTAGTCGTTTACTTGCAAACCCCGGTTTTTCCATTATTCCGACCATCGAGAAAATCTGTTCTTATTCCGACCGAGAATTCTCATTCCGCCGGCGAGTAAACACAACCTAAGGCATTATACTCTACGTCCGTTATAGCCGGGGCTCTAGGGACCTATAACCTACCCTTATAGCGTAGTAGGTTAGCTTAGTCTACTAAATAGTCTCCTATCTAGATTTTTACCTTAATTCCCTTCGGTAACGAGCGGTCTCCGCTTTAAACCGCCCGTTTTACTACTTAGTAGATAGCGTCCTTCTCGATATTTAAGCCCTAAAGCTCGTTAAGTTCCTCCTCCTAGAAGGGCCTAGTTCTCCCTACTAAGTCTTAGGCGGTCTCCGACTTAGAGCTAATAGGGTGCTCTAGGGCGGTCGCCGGCTCGGAGCTAGTAGGGTGCATTAATACTAGCCCTACCTAGCTAGTTTCCTAACCCTTAAGATACTAGTATTTCTCCGACGTAAGAGGATTAGACTTCGATAAAATACGGGTAGAGTATATTCGCACTTAACCGGGCTAACTGTTAGTACTAGAGGGTTCTAGGGATCTTCGAAACCGAGATAGCCTATCGTCGGCTCCTAAGGTGTCTTACTCTCTCCTAGATAAGGTATCCGGAAGGACGGCTTCGGTCCCTAGTCGATAGACTAAGGTAAACTAGAACTTAGTAAGAGTCTCCTACTACCTAATCTAGCGTTCGGAGAGCTATCTCTTTACTACAAAGTATTCTTAGTTCTTATAGTCCGTCTAAATTATAAAGGGACTACATACTATTAGCTCGGACTCCTAGAATTTAATATAGGATACTACCGCTAATACTTCTTTATCGTAGATATTATAGTTAATCTCTACTTTATTTAACTTTTAGGAGAAGAAGCTTACTAGACGGCGGACTCCGTCCTTTTCTTAGGTAAGAGCGCCTCCTATCGCGAACCCGCTATAGTGCGTCTCTAAGAAGGTAGGGAGAGTCGGATCCTACTAAGCGAGTACCGGTACTCGGCTGTCTCTAGTCAGACCCCTACGTGTGCTATTCGTTTAGTGTGGTTACCGGCGTGGGCTCTTTCCTCTAACTTCCACGCGATCATTACTATGCAACTTCTACACGATTATTACTACCCCTTTCCCTCCTTCCTACCTCCCCTTGTTTAGCTATAATTAGCCCTCTACACGATTAAGACCTACACCTTAACTACACTAAACTTATTGCGCCCGTAGGGGTCTAAGATTAAATCGCAACGTACGGGCAGAATTATACTAAGAATTCAACGCAAAGGACTAAAAGAAAGAATACTTCGAGGTTATAGAGTGCGAAGAGTAATACATTGTTTATATAAGGCATATCTTCACCGCGGATACGTTAGTCGTCGCAACACCGACATAGAAAGCTATACCTATCCGACGACTACGATATAACCCGTACGGCACTACTATATACTCTATCTCCGGCAGTAGGCTTTACAGGGACTAGACACCGACCGATGCTGTTTAACCAATGTGAAGGTTTAGTTAGCTTGTTTTACATATAGAACGCATATAGACGCGAAAATTAGACTTTCGGCCGATGGATGCGAGCATTAAGGAACAATACTACATATAGAAAAGCGAGAAGTTAGAGGTGTTTTAGCGCCTAATTCTAATAGGCCTCGTATACTTAGTCCTACTAAGAAAGCGTAGTATTAGTAGATTATAAGTAGCGTTCGGATACGAGTAGGGAGATGTAAAAATGACTTTTATATTTTCGAATTATCTAGAGAGAACTTTACTATTAACATATTTGAAAATGTGATTATCTTATCGAGTATACTAGTTTCTAGGAACCGTTTTAACAGTTTTTCGAGACCTAGTATAGGTGTTATACACTAATACTATATATTCTCGTAAAGTATAGGACCTAACTATAGAAACGCCCGAACCTTGCGATTATGCCTTAGGCTCGTAACGAAGCCTTTAAGTACACCAAATATAGTACCCGAGATCCGAATAACGATTGTGGAAGGTAGGTGGGAGGTGGGTGGAAGGTGGGTAGGCTGGGTAGAAGGTGGAAGGTAGAAGGTGGAAGGTGCTTGAAGGATCGTCACGAGCCTAATTGGAGGCAGGTACTCGGTAGAACTTATCCTTTAATAACTTAAAAGCCTCTTCTTCCGCTTCTCGCTAGAAGAACGGTACTCCTTTACCGGTAAGCGCCGTTAAGGGTACGGCGATCTTAGAGTAGTTAGGGATAAATATATAGTAGTAGTTCGTAAACCCGAGGAAATGTCGTACCTCCTTCTACATCTTAGGTACCGCCTACTTCTAAACGGCCTCTACCTTCTTAGGATCGGCCGATATACTAACTCTATCGGTATATACAATGTACCCGAGATACTTAACCTATTTCTTCGTAAACTCGTACTTACTTAGGTCGAGGTAAAGGCCTCCTACCTATAACTTACGTAGTACGGCTCGTACTCGGCGGAAGTAATCCGCCCTTATGCCGTTCGAGTAGATTAGTACGTTATCTATATAGGCGGAGGCGTCGTTATCGAGGTACTTCCTTAATAGTAAGTTAATATACTACTAGAAAGTCGCCGGTACCCCGGATAAACCGAACGGATATACTAACTATTTAAACGAGCCGAACCTCGTACGAAATACGGTCTTATACTCGTATCCCTCTACTATCCTAATCTAGTAGAAGGCGGATATAACGTCTACCTTCGTAAGCTACTTAGCTCCTATTAAGTTTCGTAAGGTTTCCGGTATTAGCGGTAATAGGTACCGGTCCTACTTAGTAAGAGCGTTTATCGCTCTAAAATCGTAGTAGAAACGTAGGCTACTACTTAGTTTCCCTACGAAAAGTACTAGAGCTATAGCTTCTAAGTTCGTAGGGCGGATAAATCCCTTCTATAGTAATTCGTCGAGGGTCTTTCGTAATACGAGTAACTCCTACTTCGATATCCCGTATAGCGGCCTATAGGGTAGTTCCGGTTAGGAACCGTCCGGTTTCTCCTAGAGTTCGATCCTATAATTAATTCCTAGCTAGTAAGGGGGGAGTTTCTCCGCTTCCCGGCGATAAAAGAGCGGAGTAAGGTCTCGAACCTCTAGCGGTAGTCGCTTCTATAACTCTTCTATCGTAGGGTATTCTTTTATCTTAAAGGCCTTCTCGATATCCGCCGAAATAGTAGCGGCTATCTTAGTTAATAGGACGTCCTTAATATCCTCGTAGTTATACCCCTCCCTAATCTACTTCTTCGCCCTTCTATAGTAAAACCTCCGTTTTTCGGGTACTATCCGTACCTAATTATACGCTTTCTATAGGTTCCCGAGAATTATCGGGAATACTAACCCGGGGACTACGTACGCGTAGACGGTCTATTAGAAACCGCCTAAATCTATACGGAGTATAACTACTCCCTCTATCTTCGTATCCCTTATAGTAGAGGTTACTCCTTTTACTTCTTAGACCTCGCGCGTAATAAAGGGTAGTCTAAGTCCTTTCGCGAGGTTCGTATTAATCGTAATATAATATTAATAACCTTTATCGATAAGAGCGTATACTCCGACGTTTTATTCGAGGACTACGTTAGTATATATAAAGTTCCCTTTTTTTCCTCCCTTTACCTACTCCTATTTCTATATTAATACTTTTCTACTTTTAGCTCTTAACTCTAAGCGAGAGTTACTCTTTTCCCGAGTTATAGCCTCTATAGTCCGATACCTCTTAGTCGTTTTCTAATAACGGCGCTATAACTATAGCGTTAATAGTTATAGGCTTTACCGCTAGTATATAAGGGTAGCTAGAGATTTAGTAACTATTACTTCCGCAACGGAAATAAAGCCCTTTCTCCTAACGTTTCTCCCTCTCGGAAGTATCGACCTACTTTACCCTCTATCGAACTCCGCCTTATTTCTACTTATCTCCTTTTCCTTTCGCGCGGTAGCTATTCCTACGCGTAGCGTTTATAATAACGTCGCTATCGCTATCTTTCTACGCGCCGGTAACTACTAGTAGTAGGACTAACTACGCCGCTTCCTTTACGGCCTTCTTACCCTTATTCCTCTTCTACTATTCGTAAGCTACCTTAAACTCGTCGGTAGTCTCGTACTTCGTTATAAGGCGCTCGACTTCCGCTCTATAGTCTACGTACTTCGTCGTATAGGGAGCGGAGATCGTCGTTCTACGGACGATATCCGAAAAGCTATACTATAAGTAGCTAATCTTAGTCGAGTCTTCCTATAGGTAACCGCCCGCGTTAATAATAAGAGCCTCTACTTCTAGCTAGTATTCCTACTAAGGTTGCCCCTCGACGTTGTTTTAATCGTTATAAGCTTATTAAGAGCCTTAGCGGCTAAGTTAGGGTCCGTAAAGACTCGAGCGATCTCCTCGATAAAGAGCGTAGGGTCCTTATATAGGGGCGTAACCCTAACCTCCTAGTAGTAACGTATGCGGCTCCTCCCTTTAATATAGAGGGAGTCGTAAATAGTATTCCAATAATAACTAGCGGAGAGCTTAGGGTTTAATTCGGAACGTACCGAGTAAGAGCTCCGTAACCTAATAAGAAAATCTTAGAAGGTCTCCGGTTTACTATCCTAGGTAGGCGGCTTCTATTCCCTAGGGGCCGTAGTATTCTAGGCGGGCGTAGTAGCGAGGGTCTAGATAAGGTTTCGTAGGAGGCTATTCGTAGAGGCCTTCCCCTCGTCGTTACTAACGGCCTCTAGCCTATTAGTAGCGGCCTAAGCTCGACTAATAGCGGCCTACGTCTCTCGTAACTCTACCGCTAGCTACTACTAATGTATATATATACTTTCTAGGATTACCCGCACCTACTTATCCGTTTACCCTAGAGTACGACTAGAGTCCCTAGCTACCGATATAACTAAGGCGGACTCCGGAGTATTCGTAGGGTAATCTACTAGTTATTCTATAATAAATTAATCGAACTTTATATTACGGGAGAGCTATGTATATACTAAGACTTAAAGTAGTATTTAATAGGTTCGATAAAGAAGGAAGGAAGGTCCTAGACGAGGACCGCTATAAAAAGGGTAGGCTACGGTACCGCGGGAAAGCTAAGCTATCGCATTGGCCTAAGGCTTTAGGCCTATGCTAAGCCTAGGGTCTTGTCCTTCATAGCCTTACGGCTATTGAGGAGGTTAATATCGTATATATGTTCCGTTATAGTAGAGGAACGGTAATGAGGACTCTACTAGTAGTAGTACCTTTATTATACTTAATCGACGTATAGAAGGAGATTTTACACTTATCTTCCGTAGGAGGGAATTAAGGCTTATTCCTTAGTAGGATGCTAAGATGTTTAATTACGTATTTAATTATAATTTCATATAAAATTTAATTACGTTATAGGGTTGCTAGCACCACTAAAAGTTTAAAAAAGTGGGGCGAGTTGCTGAAATATTATTTACCCTTTCCTTTCCTTCCTTTAGTATAGCTATAATTAGACTTCCACACGATTAAGACCTACAACTGAACTATACTAAACTCCTTGCGCCCGTAGGGTAAGCCTTTAAGTACACTAAATATAGTACCCGAGATCCGAATAACGATTGTGGAAGGTGGGTGGAAGGTGGGTAGAAGCGGGTGGAAGGTAGGTGGTAGGTGGAAGGTGGGCGGAAGCGGGTGGAATAGGTGGAATGGGTGGAGGCTGGAAGCTGGAAGCTAGAAGCTAGAAGGTACTTAAAGGATCGTCACGAGCCTAATTGGAGGCAGGAAGCAGAATTACTGGTCCATTGTCTTCGAGATTTCGCAGCTGTCTAAGCAACGAGTCCGAGACCACAAACGTCCAGCGTAACCCGTGTAGGTATTCTAGACAGTGAACATGAAATTCATAGCCGAGTACAGCGGTGGTGTATCTTCTCAGAGTATCTAGATAGCTCCAAAAAATGCTGCAAGAGAATCTACTCCGGTTCCAAAGACCCAGAGGCACGATAGATACGCCCATCTTTACGACCAAGGATCTTATAATAGAGGCCTGGTAGAATGAATAGCAAGCATACTCGAGAACATTCAAACACCGCGCAGCTGTTCATGCAAATTGAAACGATGATTGGAATCGCTCCAACACCGATAGGCCTAGCCTCAGCCGGACTCAGTTTTGTTATCGCAGATGAAGGTGAACAACCTAAGAGGAGAATGGGGAGTTTTCTTTATTTACCCGGGTGCTTCATTTACCCCGAATTCTGGGTTCGAGGAACGTCATCTGACCCATATTCTAGGTAATATGATAGATTTCCGGGATCAAATTCGATCGGTGGAGGTGGCGGCCGAGGTGTATTTCAGGGCGAGTTCGGTTCATCAGGAAGATTCTGTAGCTATTCATCGCGAGCGGAGGCCTGGCGGCAGTATAGCGACAGTGAGGCGTCGAATGCCATCTCAATGGTATGTTCGGACCTTGGCGGGGTATAGGCTCTCTTCCCTCCACGGTAATCGCAACTGCCTCCACGACACGCTCAACTGTCTTATTCACGCATAACGATGAGCCACGCTTTCGGCTGGAAGCGAGATTTCAATACACGGCCATCAGATCACGGCATGCCTCACACGCACACATCCATTGCCGACCGTGTCGCGTGCACACCACCGCTACCGCCACCGATCGTCGACCATGTCGCCGGCTCTGCGGACTGCCCTTGACGCGTTGCAGGCGAGTTGCGACACCGACGCGCCGCTGCAGCATTTCCAAGAAGTATGCGACATCTACAAGCAGACCGACGACTGGAAGCCGGAAGATGACAGCCGATGGTCGAAGCTCGATGACGAGATGGGCGCCAACATCATTGATGCCGTCAATGTTGCTATCTTGAAGACCGTCACATCGGGCGATCAACTACGCCGCATTAGAGCGCTCGCAAAAACGAGCTGGCAGGTGCGCCCGCACCAAGTCTGGCGAGACCTCGGTGAGCTTGGTCTCCGCTGCGCTCGAAACCTCACAGACCTCTTTAAGCAGGTATGCGGACAAGGGCACGACGTGTCTTGGCTGCGCGTGGTCGAGGCGGTCCAGCGTGCCGCAGACAAGCGCAAAGCACAACCCGGGAGGGGTCATTCACGGTCGAAAGATGTGGAGCCAAGCGATGTGTGCGAAGCGGAGGAAGACATTCTGCGGAGTCTTGGAGTCGAGGGCGACGCCCTTGTCTCTCGCTCCCGTGGGAAGGTAGCTGCGGCGAATAGCAAAGCCAAGCGCCAACCTGCTGCGGATGGAGACAACAGTGTATCTCACGGCGACGGCACAGAGATTGCAGGCGAGGGCTGTAGTGGAGAGCGGGCAGAAAATGGCAAAGAATCTGGCGAAGAATCTGGTGAAGAGTCTGGTGAAGGATCTAGTGAAGAATCGGGCGGAGAATCGGGCGGAGAATATGGCGAAGGATATGGTGGAGAACATGGCGAAGAATATGGCGGAGAATATGGCGGAGAATCTTGTGATGGGCGTGCAGAGAATGCCGACGATGCTTCCATGATGGAAGACGATACTCCACAGTGCGCGTTTCACGAGGGTGCTGGCCCCGATTCTGACGACTCTCATGGCAGTCGTCTTGGTAGCCCCAACACCGGTCGCAAACCAGACTCGACGAGCGCGAACCACTTCATACCAGCCACTCCAGTCCAACACCACAGAAGGACTCGAAAACTATGGGTCCCGGATACTGATTCATCATCCAATTTTGTCCGCTTCAAACGACGAAAGACGAATCGAGATGAAGATGGCTCTGAGCTTTTCAGACGTGAAAGCCAACACGGACGATCCGCAGGGAGCCCTCTACTACCAGATGTCTCCATTGACTCGCTCAATCTTGACCTCCCGACCGACCTTGCCGCCGTCATGGAGGCAGAGGTAGATGCCCATACGACCGATGCAGGCCCCATCGCGTCAAGCCGACTCGCGATGGAGCAGGACGACTCTATACTCGGTAGTACGGACATGGAGCTTTCGACTCCATACAACCCGTTCAGGACTCGACAGCAGCATGGCGACGGCGATGATGAGAGTGCCCTCGAAAATGAATCTCCTGCACTTCTGCCAGATCCGCACACTACACCTCAGCCACCCGCACCTGCACCTGCGCCTCCACTAATACCTTCCGAGGAACCTGACATTGCAGGCACGGCAGCAACAACCACACCCACGCCTACACCTACACCTACACCCGCACTCGAACCTACACCCACAGCCATGCCACGGCCTGACACTGTCAATGCAACACCCGCAGTCTCAGCCACCGCCTCGCACCGCAAGGCTTCTCTCCATCACATCTTGAACCCGGCGGCGGTCGCGGCAGCGGATTCACCAGTCATGCAAACGCCACCACAATCTGCCATGAACATCGTGCAGAATGGGATTGGTGCCCAAAGAAACCACGCCGGCGCGTCCATGACAATGACGCCTTGGAGAGTCGCAGAGTTCTTGGCCATCGACACGCCGTCCCGTCAGATGGTCCCCGAGAATACCGCAGAGGGCATGGCGAAATCCTTGCAGCCAGGCAGGTGGCTTTCGGCATCCACTGTGTATATCGCCCTGTCTGCATTCAATCCTTCGCCGCTGCATTCGCGGGTGTACGAAAGCGGCTTTCTCGACTCATCTTTCCGAAAAGAGCCTTCCACAACAAGCAAGTGCAGCCGCCACTACTGCCTACTGCTGAAAGACAGGCACTGGATGATAGCAATAATCGACTCGACGGCAGCCACTCACGAGATCTACGACTCTCTGGGCCATCAGCCGAGTACTGACCTTCGCAAGACGGTTGAGGCTTTTGCGCAACAGGTAGCGCCTGGGGCTTCACAGTCGGTGCTATCGGCAGATCTCCGTCAGCGCAACTCACACGATTGCGGCATCTTCACCTTCGTGCGCGCTGTGATGCACATGCACCAGCTGCCTTGTCCCCCGAGCATAATTCCGGAAGTCTGGCGTCGAGCCTTGATGGCATATCTCATCGGGCCAGAGCCAGCTGGTACATCATCCGAAGTATTCATGCCCGAGAACATCTTTCAACGACTACAAACGGCCTTTAACATTCAATGTACTCTTGTTAGTGACCCGGAGGAGCGCCTTGCACTCGACGCATCTTGCAAAATGGACAACTTGAAGTGCCTGCGCGAATCCTTACTGCTGTTACAAGCAGAATGTCAAAGCATTCTCGACCTCTTTGCTAAGCGCTATGACTCGAATGCTGTGATCGACTGGTACAGACGGCAGAAGAATGAGATACCTCATCACTTCAACCAGCAGACAAAGGATGAGCTTGTCAAGGATCTCGACAAGAAAATTGCGGAGAATGAGAGGGTGCGGAGCATTGTGGCTCCCTACGAGCAGAATGTCAATGCTGCACGACAGACACTCGAAGATGACAAGCGAAAATATCAGAGATGGGCTCATGAGGTGGCCCGGATTGAACGAGAATTTTGGGATCAACAGATTGCTACGCTGAAAGCTTCTCTACAGGCAGCGGAAGCCTCAAAGGCAGCTATAGTTGTGTAGATAGATGGCGTGAGCATTCCGATCTGTGTTTTGACTTCGTCGCTGCTCTAGACTTCCTATGGCACAGCAGCATATGTTGTGCCCTTCTAAATGAGGCATTGCTCGCTACCACTGTCCATCTTACCCCATCGTGGCCCTTTTGCAAGCTCTTCCCAAGGCCATTCCAATGAACCCCAGGTTCTTCGACAAGATTGACTGGCCAAGAAAAGAAGTTTGTCCTTCATCGTGAATGTGATATGACGATGGCAACTCGCGATCCGGAGCCTGCACGAGTGTTTGCCATATGCATCCTGTCGAGGAGGTCGTCCCTTCTACTACATGGCACAATGCATCGAGGGCTTGTCAGCTCTGTTTTTCAGCTGGGAATGCTTCTTCGCATGCTTCTTCTTACCTGTTGGAGTCCTCAACAAGCTCGTCTCCTGGGACCCAGACGTGAATGGTACTTTGGGCCAACCTGATCCTGAATCAATTTCAAGCGAGCGCTGCTTTGTTCTGCCACTGATATCGAAGGCACAATTCGCGTTCTCAAGGCCTTGCTTCCGCATCTGATATGGATCTGTGAGAATTCATCCAGCTCGCCGTCTCTGCTTCGAGCAAAGGCTAGCATGCTCGATACTCCGGCATTCATGCCACGACCCATGCGCGGTTCCGCTACAGCATGATCCTCCTCCAATGATATCGTTGCTGGAAAGGTAGCGTAGGATGCACTCTGACTCGGCGAAAGGGAGCAGGCAGGAGCATGACTACTACCATCATCGTTGGGGCACCACCATAGTCTCCCGGCCGAAAAGAGCCGGAGCCACAAGGTCCATGGCTCGCAATGCGCAAACCACATGCTACCGAGTGAGCGCAAACAGCCTGTCGCGCGCGTGAAATACGCCCGGCAATTCCATGCTTGCCGTATCCTTGAACCCAATGTTGCAAAACTTGTCGATGGTCCCCCTGGTCACCGTGCTGAGACGCTCAACCGTGGCTGCGAGGAAAGGAGAGGGACGAGGCAGCAAATTGCCTTGCAGAGCTTCCAAAGGATCGCGCCCTCTTCTGTGCCAATTGCTTCCTATTCGATGTCATCCTCTTTATGTTCTTGATAGATATGTCTTGCTCGGATTCGCCTGGAACTGTGACTTTCTTACTGTCCGTTGTGTACAGTGTGTTGGAATTTCCGGGCGCTTGCTGCTCTCCCGATGTTGTCGTGCGGTAGGATGATGGGAAAGCTACTATTGATGAAACCACCCGGAGTGCGCAAATGTCGTCGGCTAGATGCTGCACCCGTGCGAGTGGAGTGGAAGTTCGGAGATAAATGAACGGATCGTGGAGAGAAGACGTAATGATGGGACCAGGTAAGCGGGTAGGGTGGAAGATTCATTCACCCTGCATCTTGGGTAGATGGAAGCTCATTCATCCCAAAATTGAGGGGTAATGACTTCATCTACCCCAGAATCTCGGTTGAATGAGCTCATCGTCCCCATGACGTGGGCGCTGGCTCCTCTCAGAATTTGGGCTCGACAAACTCCCGTTCGCTAGCATTGTACCTCTAACGTATGCAACCATTCTTTCGTAGGTATGGAGGTCCAAACAAAAAGTCCTACGCCGGGTTTGAAACATACTAACCTAATATTCGTTAGCGCTTGGTTAAGCCTTAATGCCCTTATCTTTACTTCCCTCTTTTATAACGTCTTATTATATATCGCTCTTTCTCTTTCTCGTAACAGCTACCCTATTTAGACTAAAGGCGGTAAGGCCTTACGCTAAGTATGTGCGAGGGCTATAAGTAAACGGTCGAGCGATCGAGCGAGTTACTACTAGTAGTATTTACGGTGGTTAGAGATAGGCGTTTTTCGGGCGTCTCGAGCGCCATCGTAAGGTAGGCGATAGTAGCGGGTAGTAGAGGCATAAGAGAGGACGCATAAGAGAGGACCTAAGGTACTAATCCTTACTTATTTATCTGTAGTTATAGTATCTATTTCCTCTACCGGTGCTCTAGCTAATACTATAAGCAACGTTTTGTCGAATACCTCGAAATCTAGCGTTTTTAATAACTACTCAATCGCTACTCGCGTATAAGCGTTAACCCTTAAGCTAAAGCTATTTACTACCTTCTTAACTAGAGAGATACCACGCCGTATAGGTATATCTAAGAGTTAGCTAAACCGGGTAGTTAAGAAGGCTCGAAGCCGTAGACTCGAAGTATCGTAATAGGTAGATAGGGTACTATAAGTAATACTTAATAAATAAGTTATAGATACGCCTTAAGGTAGACGCCCTTAGAAGGTCGATAAGGCCGTATTAGGGCCGCTATCTCATACGTAAGGTAGTCGAGAATAACTCGAATCTATAATCTTTAATAGATAGCTAATACTTATAATCACAACGTCGTATAGTAGTCGATGCTATATGTTTTCTAGAAAAAAATGGCGACGAAGACCGCGACGACGACGAGGCCCCCGGGCGAAGGAAACGAGTAGAGGGAAACGTGCGAGAGGGCGTAGGAGATAGTAATAGCGGCCGATAGGGAGGTCCTAGAAAGAGCGCTAAAGATGATAATAGTAGAACTCTTAGGAGGTCTAAAAGTACTAAAGAACGATATAAAGATAATAGTAGATAAAGTAGTAGGAACTACTATAGTAAAAGTATAGAAGGGAGCTCTTTTAGCCCTAAGAACTAGCTAAGATATATAGGTAAAGGTAGCTAGTCTTAAGGAGAAGAAGATAGCTATTAAGGTCTACATTATAGACCCCTAAGAATAAGAGGATCTCGATAAGATAATAGGGAAAGAAATCGTCTAAAAGATAGGGATAAAAGAGATAATAGGGGTAAGGAAAGATAGGCGGGGAGTAGTTAAGCTCTATATAGTAGCGGAAGGGGATATAAAGAGGCTAGAAACCTAGAAGGAATAGACGACGAAGATTAGAAAGATAGTAAAGGTCTCGCGCTAGTAATTTATAGTTATAGCCTATAGTATAACTAGAATATTTAAAGTATAGGACAATATTACTTAACTTTAGAAGGAAAACTAATACATATACCTAGGGATCTAAATTACTAAAGTAGTATAGGTTAAAAGAAAGGTCGAAGATATAAAGACGAGGTTATTACTTATCCTATAGGTAGGGAGTATAGAATAGGCTAATATGCTCCTAGAAAGGGGACTCTTCTAGGATTTCGAGAGGATAGATACGGAAATCTATATAAACACCTATAGGATCCTATAATACTATAAGTACTAGTAACACGGGCACTTAGTAGTAAGGTACCTAAAGACTATAAACACGTGCTCCTACTATGTATAAGGGTACTAGGTTAAGGAGTATATAGAGCCGAAGGGAAACGCTAGGTGCGTAAACTACGGGAGAAAATACCTATCCTAGGCTAAGGAATGCCTAGTAAGAATTAGAGCTTAAGAGAAGGCGAGGGAGGCTAGAACGACCTTACCGTAGAGGTACTATACCCCCGAGTAGGACGAGTAAAACCGATAAAGAACATATAACCTAAATAAGAGATAAAGGGAGGAGGAAACTACCCCCCCCTACCTTAAGGAACTACCCCTAGGTAGGAAGACTACGACACATCGACTAGGTAGGGAGAGACCCTAACTAAAGGAAGCTTAACTAGATAGTCTCTTAGACAAATAAGGACACCCCCTAAGAGGAAATCCTTAGTTAAGGAGAAACCTAATAGGATTAGATAGACTAATCCTAATAAATAATATAACGTTATTAACGATTATATAGTATAACGTTAATAAGGGTAAAGATAAAGTATAAAGAAGCTTCCTCTAAGCCCTATAACCGAAATAGATAGATAGATATTTCATTTGCCTATTTTGGTGCCTAACGGCCCATGTAGGTCTATAGCTATAGATTCTGTAGAAAGGAAACTAGGCTAACTAGTAAAAACCTCTCCTCTATCCCTAATGTCTCTTTCGCTTCCTCTTCCTTCCTTCGGTTCTACTTCTTCTAGGGTATACTAGTCTTATAGTATTACCCTATAACTACCTTACCTACTACCCTAATACTTCCTCCTCCCCGTTTCCTTTTATCTCCGTCCTTCTCCTCTCTATCTATTCCTCCGTTTCCTATGCTAGAGCGTACTATTCTAGGTATCCCTCTCTAATAATCTATCTTATAATTCTTCTAATATTATCCTTATTTGTAATTATCTTATCGTACTCCCTCTCTTTTACTTAGTATCTCTAATTACTTCTTCCCTTTCTCTATCGGTTATATACTAGTAGTATATATTTAGGGTTTTAGGATAGGTAGCTATATAAGTAAGCCTTGCTTTCTATTCCTAGGACTCTTCTTTAGTATAGGTAGGCTCTTAGTCCTATATGTTTAGAGCGTAGCTATATAGCGATACTCGCCTCCGCCCTTTTTAGGCCTTTATAGATCTAGTAGTTATAGCTTCCGAAGGTAGTTAGTACTTTCGGTATGCCGTTTCTTCTTAGAGTTTCTTCCTATCCTTCTTCCTAGAGTATCCTTACTATTTCTTCGGCCCTACTTTAGCCTCTTTTCCTAACCCTACCCTCCTCTCCGTAGTCTTATATACTTTGTAGAGGGTCTCCTTTCCTCGGGCGAGGTCCTCCTCTTTTTATATTTTCCTCTCGGGTCTATTCGTCCTTCTCTTTCTTTTATAGGCCTAGCTCTAGATCTTTTTTAGAACTTCTATAATGGTTTTCTAGACCGGGTATAGAGTCGATTTTATAGCGTATTAGTACCTTATTCCCTTTAGGTATTAGTATATAGGCGGCGATCCTATCTCTATTTCTAGTACTCTTATCGGGGTAGATTTATATACCCCTATAACTCTCCTTAGGTACTAAGCCTAGACTCTACTTATAGGTTCTATAACTCTCTTCGGTATTTTATCTTATACTACCTAGACCTAAGCTCCGTATAGTATCGCTAGTTTTACGATTACCTTATACATCGTCTTTACCTTATCGAATATCGCGCCCTATATCGATGCCGTAAGCCTTTCGATTAATTGTCTATTCGCGTTAGCTCTTATCTATGCTTTCTTTACCTATAGGCCCTAGCTTAGTTTCGGGTCTAGCTATATTCCTAGGACTCGTAGCTCTAATGTAGGTTAGGCTAGGTAGCCTTAGATTATTATCGGTACCTTTATATTATACTTTATTTTCGCTTTACTAAAGTAGATTAGTTAGTACTTCTCTAGTACGAATTTCGCCCCGTATTTCTTTACCTACGCTTCGTACTCCTTATATTATTCTTCTAGGATTCTATAGTTTTCTTCTATCGAGTCCGACTATGCTAGGATATTAGTATTATCTACGAATCCCGATACTAATATTTTATCTAATTTAAGCTTCGGTAGGAGGTCCGCTACGAATATTAGAAAGAGTATCGGTAATAGGGTAGAGCCTTAGGGTATTCCTATATCTATCTAGATAGGGGTTAACCTATATCTCCCTAGGAGTAGTTAGGTTGTCCTCTCTCTTAGGAATGTTTATATAAATTGGACTATCCATGCTAGTGTCCTCTTTTGCCTTAGAATGTCGATTAATCTTTCGTGCGAGACATTGTCGACTATAACCGAAATACTACTACGTTATAGCGGTCTAGGAACTATAGCTAAACCTATACTCCTTAAAACTAATAACGGTAAAGGATCTAAGATACTACATAATTATATATAAGACGGGAACGCTAAGAACCTACATTTACATTAGTAAGGAGATCTCCTTAGATTCTTAGGAATCTATAGACTAAGAGGACGGAGACTCGACTATAATAAGGATACATACCGCCTAAGGCCCGAGAAAGATCTACTACATCTACAACCTACCGCCGGAATTAAGAAGTACTACCTAACTTAACACCCTAGTAAGGATCCTAACTATAATATAGGATAATCGATAATAGATAATAGTAAGAGACTTTAACCTCTACTACCTAGTCTAGGGATCCGACTTTATACCGGCATACTACTTCCTAGCGGGAAGATTAATCGACGTAATAGAGAGGGAAGGAATAGAGATCGTAACTCTAAAGGGTCTTACTATATAGGAAGCGAGATTAAGTAAAAGTATAATCGACCTCTACTTCGTAACCTAGATAATTAGGGAAAGGATTAGAAAATATACTATAAATATAGATATCGAATCCTCGTTAGGCTACCTACCGATATAGACCGAGCTCGACCTATAAGCTACCTAGGAAATAGAACTCGAAGCTAAACCTAACTAGAAGAGGGCTAACTAGGAAGAGACTAACTAAATGCTAGAACTAAGGGCCTAGGAGATAGCGGCTAGAGTCCTTAGGAACCGAGACGACATCGAGAGAGTAGTAGAGTACCTAGTTAGAGCTATATAAGAAGCTATAGAAGCTATAATACCCTCTAGTAGACTATCTAAGTACTAATAACTATACTAGATAAAGGAATATATAGAGATAGTAAAGGAGGTAAGAAAGGTAAGAAGGAGGTAGACTACTACATACTCCTAAGAGGATTAGGAAGCCTACTATAGACCTACTTAGGAAAAGAAAAGCTAGATTAAGAGGAATAAAATGTAGGAATAGAGATCTACGATCGGGATACTTATAGAAAACCCCGAAGATATGTAGAGGATAGCTAAATAGGTAAGGTAACCGACCTAGGAGAGAGATTAACTACCCTAGTTCCCCGACATAAAGGATAGGTAGGGAAATATCTATACTATAAACGAGGGTAAAGTAGGGGCCCTAGGACAACACTTTTTCGAAGGCTAAGTAGAAGCCGACCTAACGGACATCTAAGGAGTAATAGTAGGACCGCCTAAGGAGGGAACTAAATAGTAACTAGAAACGAACATAGAAGAAGTTATAGTAACTATAGCGAAGCTCCTAAGTAAAAAACCCCTAGGGCTAGATAGAGTATATAATAGAATAACTAAAGTATATAAAAAGACGCTAGCCCCGGCCCTAGCTAACATCTTTATAGCCTATATACTATATAGATACTACCTAAAACGGTTTAGGGAATCCCTTACTATAGTACTCCGGAAACCGTAAAAAGAGGACTACTCCTAACTTAAGTCGTACCGACTAATTACGCTCCTAAACATAATAGGGAATCTCCTAGAAAAATTAGTCGCTAGAAGGCTTACGGAGTTCGTAGAGGAATATAAAGCCCTACCGGAGGAGTAAATAGGAGGGAGGGTAAAGAGATCTACTCTTATAGCGGTAGAGCTTATTATAGATTAGATAAGATATATATAGTACTACGGAAAGAATAAAGTAGCGTTACTCCTCTTACTCGACATCTTAGGAGCCTTCGATAATATCTTATACGAAAGACTAATATATATCCTAAGGTAAAAGAGAATACTAATATAGATAGTCGAATTCGTCTAGTTATTCCTAAAAGAGAGGACGACCTAACTACTCCTAGGGAGATATAAGTTAGCCCCTATCTAAATAAATATAGGAATACCCTAAGGATTAACCCTATTACCGATATTACCGATACTCTTCCTTATATTCGTCGCGGATCTCCTACCGAAGCTTAAATCTAATAAGATATTAGCATCGGGATTCGTCGACGATACTAACATCCTAGTATAGTTAAACTCTATAGAGGAGAACTATAGAATCCTAGAAGAATAATATAAAGAGTACGAAATATAGGTACGAAAATATAGAGCTAAATTCGCGCTAGAGAAGTATTAACTAATTTACTTTAGTAAAGCGAAAACTAAATATAACATAAAAGCGCTAATTATTATCTAAGGACACCTTACTAAACCTACCTTAGAACTACGAGTCCTAGGTATATAGCTAGACCCGAAACTAAGCTAGGGCCTATAGGTTAAGAAAGTATAGATAAGAGCTAACGCGAATAGGTAATCTATCGAAAGACTTACGGCATTAATATAGAGAGTAATATTCGATAAAGCGAAAACTATATATAAAGTAATTATAAAACCGGCTATACTATACGGGGCTTAAGTCTAGGTATTATAAGATAAGACCCCGAAGAGGGTTATAGAACCGATTAATAGAGTCTAAGCCTAATGCCTAAGAATAGTTATAGGAGCATATAAATCTACCCCGACTAGGGTATTAGAAATAGAGACGGGATCGCTACTAATATACTAATACCTAAAGGGAATAAGGTACTAATACGCTATTAAAACGACCCTATACCCGGCTTAGAAAACTATTAAGGAAGTACTCGAGAAGATCTAAAACTAAGTACCGCTAAGAAGGAGAAGGGTTTATAGACCCGAGAGAAAGGTATAAAAAGAAGAGGATCTAGCCCGAGGAATAGAGACCCTCTATAAAGTATTTTAAACTATAGAGAAAAGGGAGGGAAGAAAAGGTTAAAGTATAGCGGAGGAGATAGCGAGAATACTCTAGGAAGAAGAATAGGTAGAAATACCGAGGAGAAACGGAATACCGAAAGCTTCGGAATACCGAAAGCTTTAACGACCTTCTAGAGCTATAACGACCGGATCTATAAAGACCTAAAAAGGGCGGAGGTAAGTATAGCGATATAACTACGCTCCGAGCATATCGGTCTTAGAGCCTACCTATACTAGAGAAGAGTCCTAGGGATAGAAAGTAAAGCTTACCTATACGGCTACCCGTCTTAAAACCCTAAATATATACTACTAGTATATAAACGATAAAGGAAAGGGAGGAGCGAGTAGAGATACTAAGTAAAAGAGAGGGAATACGATAAGATTATTATAAATAAAGAAGATATTAGAAGAATTATAAAATAGATAGTTAGGGAGGGATACCTTAAATAGTACGCCCTAGCCTAAGGAATAGAGGAGTAGATAGAGAGAAGGGGGGCGGAGAAGAAGGGGAGTAAAGAGGAGGGAGTATTAGGGTAGTAGGCAAGGTAGTTAGAGGGTAACCCTATAATACTAGTATACCTTAGAGGAAGTAGAACCGAAAGATAACGGATAGGAAGAGGTAACGAGGGTAAAGGGGAGACGTTTTTACTAGCTAGCCTAGTTTCCTTTTTTATAGAATACATAGCTCCGGACCTACATGGGCCGATAGGCACTAAAACAGGTAAATGAAAGATCTATCTATCTATATATCTAGTCGAATTCTATCGGGTAGTACCTATCTCGAGAAGCCTTTCCGTTATAGATAGCCCTGATTACGGAGAGGGAATCGCTTATATTAGATACTCTAGCTTTAGGGTTAATTCCTCTCGTATATAGAGCGGGAGGGGGAGACAAAGGAGAGGTAAGGCGGGCCTCTCGTCTCTTCCCTTTTCCCTTCCTATATCTTCGAGTCGGTATTATTTTCGCCTAGGATTTAACGAGGCTCCTATTTAACTATTCCCCGGGGTTTACCTTACCCTTTCTTAGTAACGCCGTCTAGGTTCTTCTTTCTTATTAAAGCCTCTCCTTTAGAGTTTTCCTTCCTCTTTTTCGGCTTATTATTAGAGCTAGGTTACTACTCTCGCTCCTAGGCCTAGTATAGTATTTACTATTAACGGATTATTACTCTTTTAGTTCGGTATTATATTCGTATAGTAGGAATAGCCGCGCTAGTATCGCCTTCTAGTTTTAGTCTCCGTAGCTATCCCCGATCCTTCGGTATATCGCCTCTTAGGAAGAGGCCGCTCTTACATTTAGCTAGTATAGCGTAGCTATCTATTTCTACCTACGACCGCGTGGAGGTATATAATAGGACTTTCTAGGTAGTTTTATGAAATAAAGCTAAGTTTTAACTTAGAGTCTTTAAAGGTTTAAAGATTAGGTATTAAAGAACTTCGAAATTTTTAAAGTCCGAGAAGCTTAGCGAAAATCCGGGGAAGCTTGTCGCATAGCTTAGTAATTAGCTTAATCGAGTTAATCGAGTTATCGAGTTAATCCTATCGCGACCCGATAAACTCGATTAAGCCTATTAGAAAAAAGTTTCCGTAACGTAGGAAGGACTTATCTAGCTAGTACGGCTAGTAGCTAAATAAGTAGAGGGAGTACTAGAATGTTCTAGATTACTATGAGATTTATGGTTAAGGTGTTCTAGATTACTATTAGATTTATAAGTAAGGAAGGGCCTCGAATAATAAAGAATATTTACGTAAGGCATATACTTCTTAGCGCTAGGGTATATAAAGAGCTAGTTATCTATAGTTTATAAAAAACTAAAGTAACTCGATAACAGGTTCTACGCTTATATACGATACGACTCGACAATAAGCCCTCGATATTCAAGCTAATTAATAGTACTCCGAAGGAGGATATTAATAAAGTACCCCTACTAATAGAGGCGACTAAGGGTAATGCTAGTATGCCTAGTAGCTAGGGGTGCCATTAGTAACACTTTTCCAGTGAATAGCAACGTTAGTGACATACTGACAGTTAGTAACGTGTTAATGTTAATATCCTTGCCTTAGGCTCCAACATAGACCTCAGCTTGTCACTTGTGATAACTAGAGGTGCGAAATACAGCTACGATGCACGCTCGGTGCTAGTTTCCCTTGTAGATCCACCTCTTGCGATCCGAACGAGCTTAAGCTGGTGCAATTTAGGTAGAGAAGTGCTTCCGCAGGTCCACCGAGAGGTTGTTGCTAGGGTTCATAGGGTTGTAGAAGTAGGTGTTTGTACCAAAGTTGTCTAATCAGCCTGAAACTCGAGAATTCGATAGAAGGCATCGAGAGAGGATTGTCTGCGTTTTTACCACCAATTTGGCCTACTAGATCCTCTGTTTTTCGCATTTCGAGCAATTCCACGAATCCTAAAATTCTGACTTTTTAAGATGCCTCCTTCAAACCACCAACTTAAGACCGAGTTTGCGCACTAATTACCGGCTTACTAATCTCAATATATAGATAGATAGATCTTTCATTTACCTGTTTTAGTGCCTATCGGCCTATATAGGTCTAACGCTATGTGCTCTATAAAAAGGAAACTAGGCTCGCTAGTAAAAACCTCTCCTCTTTACCTTCGTTATATCTTTCCTTCCCTTATCCTTCGGTTTAACTTCCTCTAAGGTATACTAGTATTATAGCGTTTACCCTCTAACTACCTTGCCTACTACCCTAATACTCCCTCCTCTTTACTCCCCTCCTTCTCCTCCCCCCTTCTCTCTATCTATTCCTCTATCTCCTAGGCTAGTACGTATTATTCGAGGTATCCCTCTCTAATAATCTATTTCGTAATTCTTCTTATATCTTCTTTATTTATAATAATTTTATCGTATTCTCTCTCTTTTATCTAGTATCTCTACTCGCTCCTCCCTTTCCTCTATCGTTTATATACTAGTAGTATATACTTAGGGTTTTAAGACGGGTAGCTATATAGGTAAGCTTTACTTTCTATTCCTAGGACTCTTCTCTAGTATAAGTAGGCTCTAAGACCGATATGCTCGGAGCGTAGTTATATCGCTATACTTACTTCCGCCCTCTTTAGGTCTTTATAGATCTAGTTATTATTACTCCTAAAGGTCGTTAACGCTTTTAGTATCCTATTTCTCCTCGGTATTTCTCTCTATTCTTCTTCCTAGAGTATTCTCGCTATCTCCTCCGCTATACTTTAGCCTCTTCTTCCCTCCCTTTTCTCTATAGCTTAGAATACCTTATATTAGGTTTCTATTCCTCGGGCTAGATCTACTTCTTTCTAGACCTTTCTCTCGGGCCTATAAACCCTTTTCCTTCTCTACGGTACTTAATCGCGGATCTTCTCGAGCGTATCCTTAATAGTTTCCTAGGCCGGGTATAGGGTCGTTTTAATAGCGTATTAGTACCTTATTCCTTTTAGGTATTAGTATATTAGTAGCGATCCCGTCTCTATTTCTAATACCCTAGTAGGGGTAGATTTATATACTCCCGTAACTCTTCTTAGGCATTAGGCTTAGACTCTATTAAGTAGTTCTATAATCCTCTTCGGGGTCTTATCTTATACTACCTAGACTTAGGCCCCGTATAGTATAGCCGGCTTTATAATCGCTTTATACATAGTCTTCGCTTTATCGAATATTACTCCCTACGTTAAGGCCGTTAGTCTTTCGAT